>CAWUFW010021966.1:0-107223 GCA_963921515.1 Calotriton arnoldi | reverse complement strand
AGAGTTATTTCAAATAGAATGTCGCGGATTTCCTATGGAAAATAGGTCCTAACTATAACTATCTACTGGCGACCGCCAGTAGATAATATATATATATTGATAGATATAGATCTAGATATATATCAGTCATACACAATCCAAGAGTGCCATCTACTGGTCTCAGAAGGTAAATTTAAACAACATACATTAATTAGTAAGATTGCATAAATAAACTTAGAAAATGTAAAACAGTTAATTATTTTTACAATATCAGACAGACTTAACTTACTATAACAAAAGAAACAACTAATCGCTTCATGCAGGTCGTTGTTCAGACAGGTCGTTGTTTAGGCAGGTCGTTGTTTAGACTAGGTAGTTGTAAATGCAGTAGTGGTTGAGGGATCGTGGTTCAGGCCCCTCGTTGTTAAAGAGTAGTGGTAAAGGTCGTTTCCCGTCCCTGTTGTGTTCATTAAGTCCTTTTTATGTGTTTTAGTGGTATATTGTCTTTTATTGTCCAGTGTGCTGTCGGGTGTTTGTCTCTTGGGATATTTTTGGGATATTTTTGTTATTGGGGTAATAGGGTCTTTTTTATGTTCTTTGTATTGGTAGGATTCTTGGTTGTGGGAGGGATAATTCTGGGGTATAGCCATTTTCGCCCCTTGAATGTTCAAGAGTTAGGGGCATTCCTGTGGCTGGTCTGCCATTAACTTCCCAATATGATAGCTTGTGGGGGCCGTGTATTCCAGGGCTACCCTGTCAAGGTCAGGAAGCAAAGGTGGGAGAACATACAGCAACAGATGCAGCACATCCATAGAGTAGACCATGACACCATGCAATTGAAACATCGCTGGGCAGATGTGGTTGGCAGGGAGTCCGACCTACTCCAGTATGTGGGCATCGAAGTTGGTGGGCCAACATGTAAGTACACATAATGTGTCTGCTCTCTTATGTGTCTCATGTACCCATTGATGCTTTTTAGAACTAGTAAGTATGGCTCACAAGAATGTTTTGCACTAATTAGTCATGCCTCCATGCAAAAGGGCAAATACCATGCCTATAGTGCTTGCACAATATGTGCAGCAGGGCCATTTGTGACAGTGTGGCCCACACTATTGTCACTCTTACCGTAGTTGACAGAGATGAGTCCCAGGGAAGCATGGAGTTGATGTACATTGCCATAGCCTGTCCAGACAACTCATGTGATGACATGGCAGGTAATGCAGATGTTTTCCAAAGCTGCTAATTTCTCAGCAGGCATTTGTCTTGTGCTGTTGTGATGGTGCTTCACAGAAGATGCATCATACATGAAGGGGCTTATTTACAAGGCCTTTGCACTGCTAGCATTTCACTTCAAACAAAGTCATAATATATGCAGTGGCTGCGCTAGAGCCTTGTAAAGAAGCCCCATTGTGATGTGTCAGTGATATTCCTTGGCATATCTCCCCTGAGTTGTCTGTCATCAATTATGTCTGCCATGGCTTACACTGTTTAGCTCACCTCTAAGCATTTTCTGTTGTAATTGGCTTTGGAAAGCATGGAATAAGTGTACAATGACAAGGCACCCAGCAGCACTGACAGGTAGAGTACACAAGTTGCTTAGTGGGCCAGTATGCATAAATTGAGATCTATGTAGCTCACTCATTTACTGGTGTCTACTTTTCAGAGGGCCTCCCGATACAATCACTTTACTGAGTATAATATGTGAAGTGTGGAGGTGCCCGTCATCATCCAAGTCTGCTACCACTGTGTAGTTAGGTAGTGATGCCACTCAGCACGTAGTTATGCTAAATAGCAACAGGGGCATGTGTAAGACATTCACATGTATGTTTGACTCAGCCAGCCTTACCAATGTGTATCATCCAGGCATTTCAACTGTGTCATCTGACCACTTACAACCTGAAAGGCAGCATGGCCAATAGCCTTGCTTATGTACTATGCTCATCTTGTTTATCAAACTTGTGTAAAAAGTTTAATGATGTGCTTTATTAGTTATGTCTTGTAGCTGGACTACCCGCTTACACAGACACTGAGAAAGCCAAATTCAGCAACCCGAACTTCACCGGTGAGTGCCTTCATCTGTGCAATAAGTGTAGTGCAAGGAGGGACTGTCATGTCACATGTTTTGGGAATTGCCAGATTCATTGTGCATCCTTCTCACAATTGCACTTCTTGAAGGTGAGGAATAGGCTATGGAAAGTTGTGGTGATGTATTGCTTGTCTATCAGCTTCAAACTAGTGTTGAGGAGTACAATGTGCCTATCTGGGAAGGACAAAATGAAAGTTGTGTGTGAGGGGAGCGATAATCCCAGTGTCAGACAATGCTAATGTATGTGGTAGTGAATGCACAATAGATCTTGATGAGGGTGTCTTTGCTACAGTATGCTGCCATTTGCACATGCCATGATATTGTGTACATGTATTCAGCGATGGCATGGTCTACCATAGAGTTGCTACAAGTCAAATATGCGAAAGCTCATTTTCCTCTGAAGGAACTGGGGTTCTTTAACAGCATCCATAGTTACATGTAGTGACTACCAATTGATCTATATAGATACAGGTGTACGTCATGATTTACTGTGTGGGAGTGAGCATGTGTGCGCAGGTGAAGTGTGCTTGCATTAGTCTTAGCTTGCAGTGTCTGGCAACATGTGTGAGAGGTTTTCTTAGATAAGTACAGGGATCTGTCAGGCTGCACATGATCTGATCTTACAATCAGACATTGTTGAGTAGTGGACGTGTCTTTAATGAAAGAATAATGACACAGTGCTAATTTTGTACTCACTTATGAGATCAATGTGTTTGCTGCGAATGCAGCATGCCTTGAAGGGATGTTGTACCCCATGACTTTTGCACAGATAGTTGGTATTTGGACTCATACACTGATGGCTGCCCCTTAACCTCTCACACCTGCAGCGTATACTTGTCAACCCAATGTAGTAGGCTTGCTAGTAACTGTGGATGGACCCAAGATTTGTGTGGTGACTGATCTCACCATTAACTTTGAATGCACGACACCAGTTGGACTAAATTCTAGCCACTTTGAGTATGCACTTACTAGTCATCACACAATTGGTGCTACCAATATATGTTACGCTCTCACTGTCTAGCATTGTCCCAGACTCTGCTAATACAATGATGTCCCTTTTTGATGCTATTTGGTGTAGTAGCCTCACTGATTAGTCAATGGGGAAACTTGTCCTGACTCATAGAGACACACAACACACAGGTAGTACTTATTGGTACATTTATTTACCAATGCTAATGTTGTAGATCACAGCTAAAGTGGATTGGAGAACAACCCCAAAGGATGTTTAGAGCCAGTTGATGTCCAGACAGAGTCCTTGTGGGAAACATGTCATGTGACATGTTGAGGTGAGGAGTGTTTTAGTCAAGAGGATGATCGCAGTGTCATTAGGGGGTTAGGCCACATTGTCAGTCCACAAATGGTGAAGGTGAACAGTGCGAAGTCAAAATGAGGACAGTGGCAGCAGATGTTCCCTGGCATGTTGATCAGCAGAGGGCTAAGGAGAAACTGGGTATATGCCACAATGAATGCTACCTGACACTTCTTAGTTGGAAAGAGGTACCATTCACATCTTCCTCTGATGTGGGCGGTGTCTCCCATGAGAGTGGTGTTGTAGATGCGGCAGCTGAGGGAGGCACACACGCTTCAGGGGCAGAAGAAGTGGAAGCCAAGCCTGCTGCAACATTCATCTGTGCCAATACATGAGGCATCACTGCAGTGAGGAGTCTCTGCTGGTTTTGCAACACAGCAGCAACATTGCGGTGGTAGGCTTCCGCTCCATGGTCTCCAAGATGGTTCAGATAGCTCCCAGCTCTTTGACCACCTTGCTGGTGCTACTTTGGCAGGGCAGTTGTTGATGGCTCTGCCTCATGACACCAGCGATGTCAGCCATGGACTGCTGGAGGCCACAGAGCAGTACATAGGTGCCTCTGATGGCGGCAGAGTTGTCCCTATTGGGACTGAGGCACCCATGAACCCCCTCTAGGGTGGCCACCAGGAACTCCATCCCCGCCTGCATCTGATCTGCCAACTCCCACTGGACCCTTACAGCTGTCTGTTGGGGTGTGGGTGTGGTGGTAGGAGGTGTTTGTTGGTTGTTAGGTGGGTATGTGGAGACGCCATGAAGCTGCTGACCCTCCCTGTGTCTGGAGATGGTGCCCCATTGGAGTCCAGGAGCTCTTGGAGGGTGTCATAGTCATGGTTGGTAGGTTGTCATCATCGCCATCATCGGTGATGTCCAGGACAGGATGCTGGCCAGGAGGTAAGGGTTCATCCTATGCAATGAGATGGGGAATTGATATGGTGATGTCTTCAACATGTTGACATTGTTTAAAGCAGTTGGCAAACAAAGTGCATTACATGACACTTTAAGTTCTTCATTGATGCGTAAGACAGCTGTTACGCTAGGCTGTGGGTGGCAGACGGCACTGTATTTTAATTTCAGTTGACAGGAGCTCAGCATTGTCATCAGTACTACGGTGTCCCTACTCTGAGTGGATGGGCCCTGTCCTAGTAATCAGAATCTAATCACTGAAGCTCATGACATTTCATCATGACCAGAGTTGGTCATCTGCTGGGTGTCAGACAGCTCTTTAACCCGATCCATGCACTTGTATGTTTCCATTGACCCCTCTGGTTGATTCAAAATAGGTCCTTGCAGCTGACTTACTGACTCACACGAAGACTCTCTAGTGTCTACACCACCTACATCATGTGTGACCACCTTCAACGAGCTGACATGGCAGGCTGTTATCGAGTGATATGTGCCAGGCAGCACCCCAAATGGCAGTGTTGCTGGGGAAGGTGACATGTACCTACCAAGGGGCATGTTCGCATTGTAATGGCAAACCACGGTGCAGCAAGCACTTTCTCTATGCAACCCTGAATCATTGCACATACACAGGACTGCACTGTATTCACAAGGATTGGGCGCACCACATGTGTTTTCCCTTGCACTGGCACTGATGATGACAGCCAAGCGCAAACACAGACAACCTTACACCATGGTGCAAGGGTGACTGCGATGGTGCACAGCTGTTCTTTTTGCAGCAGCACAGGGGTGTGCACAGGGATGGGACATAATCCAGTGTTTACGGCCGTCCTATGCATTTGTGAAAAGATGCATGTTGCCACTGCCGATATGGATGCCTGCGACCTTTCAATTTAACTATGGCCAATGTTCCACTGGTGTACATAGGCTACATTCATCTCCACACCCAGTCATATATATGTAGATGAGAGGAGTTCAGGTGGTCTCTAATATGGCAGCTGACACATGTGTGGTCTGAGCCTGCATGCCAGGACAGGTGTGTGCCATGTAGTTTGCTCTAGGTTAGGATGGAAGTGACAATATACATATCCCTATGTGTAGGTACCAGCCATGGCCCACTGATTCCCCATCCCTCAGGTGTGTTGCTGATCCAGAGAGATACCAAATGTATGCTAGGAATTTGTAGCCTAGGTTAATGTGCATGGGCCCAGGTATGACAGAGGGGCGTCTTTCGTAGACATGTGGTGCAGCTCAGCGCAAGAAAGCATTTTGCTGCGCCAAACTGAGTGAATAGGAAAGTGCAGGGTTGCTCTGTGTTTAGGACAGTGTAACACAGAGGTCTTCAAACGTTCTGATGCCGAGACCCCCTGTCAAAAACTTTTAGGCGTAAGGACCCCCTCCTGACAAACATTTCTAGAACTTGGGCCTCCTCGTCATTGCCAACTATCGACAACCATAAACGCCCCAAATCCCCATAGCAAATCATTTATACATTGGGGAAATAAATTAAACAGTGTTTAGTAAACCAAAGGTCAGTGGTTGGGGTCGTGGGCAAAGGTGTGGCTAAAAACAAAGGGCCTCATTTAAAGTCTTCTTGCTGCGCTGCCCTACGCCAATGTGAAAGGGCAGGAATGCACCTTATTTATGAAATATGGTGCATTCTTGTCCTTTTCCCCCTATGTTGGCACACACATTGCTGCCTAGCGCCAACATAGGTAGGATGGTTTTTGTGCTGGAAGGGGCACCTTCCTGCACAAAAACAATCCTAGAGAGGGGTTTTCCTCTTTCCATGTGTGCTGCAGAATGCAGCACACATGGAAAGAGGAAAAAACTAGGAGAAATTAAAACATTTCTCCTCGTTACGCCTGCTGTGGGGGGGCGTAAGGTTTTGGCACTGCCCCAGGTTTACATGGTTTTGTAAATCTGGGGCAGCGTCAAAATCCATGGGCGTTGTGTTGGAACACTCACCGCAACACGTATGGAACGTCTACTTGACATAGAGTGAGGCAACGCAGCGACTTGCGCTGTTTTGTCTTACTCCATATCTATGAGGCCATGCAAAGCCGCGCAGGGTGACTTTGTCTCGCCTCATAGATATGATTGAGAGGCTTGTACCGCCAAAGCTTCCAAAAAACTGACGCTCCAGCGGCGCAAGCCTCTCATAAATCAGCCCCAAAATATTTTGTTAGTTTTTTTTAGGTCTTTCACGATCAGTTAGCTACATATAAAATAATGGGTAGCTTAAATGAAAAATAAATGTTAAAAGTTGTTACTCAGTGGGAAATGCACTATATAGTACATTATAAAACCTCTATTATTTAATGCACTGCATAGATCTGTGTGTAACCAGAGAACCACAGAATGAAGTTTGGTTGGTGCAGTGGAAAATAGTGACTTGTATATTTTTAGTGCTATGAGGTCACAGCCTGTGACAGAAAGCACTGTGAATGTGTAAGTCGTTATTTTATATTACATTACACACATTATAAGATAGACTGCTACAAAATGTGCAAAGAGTTTTAGGATAAAATGGAGCTTCCAAAATGTAGATTTGTTTAATATCAGACATTAAGTAATGCGTTCTTTTTATTTGCACAACTGTCCCTTCAACACCTCCTCAGGGGTACTAAGCGATGTGTAAATACAGTTATCATTGAAAGCACACACTTCAGAGCCCAGTTGCTAACCACCACACAAAAAAATAACATCTTTGCCATCACAATGCTTGAAGTGATTCGAGCAATTAAAGCCAGAACCACTCCCAAGCACCCTTTACATTTGCAGATGAACTCTTAGCGTACATTTGCATTTCATTCAGGCGAGAAAGGCACCCTGGCATGAAGGCTTAATTGAAGGATTGTTTTACCTGTCTGCTGGGACTCTTTGTTTTACAGCACTTGGCATTTTAATGATTGCGGTTGACTGTCCAAAAGGAGGAGCACGTTTTGTATTACACGCAGAAGTTAGGCCTGGAAATGCGCGACCCCCTTCCCAGAACTCCAGGGCCCCCCTGGGGGTCGCGCCCGACAGATTGAAGACCTCTGGTGTAACACATCCCTGTACTTTTCTTTCTGCTGGTGCACATTCAGCTGGGTGGAACCAACACAGGTACCCTTGGACTATGGTGCAGGGGTTCCTGCGTTGGTGTTCGTCTGCTATATGTGCCCCAGCGCATGCAGTTACTACAGGAATGCGTTGTGTCTTGTAGATCTTTCGGTGTTCTTTCAGTGTGAGTTAGGATAGCCCAGCTATGATGCTTGCGACGCTGTCCTATGTCAACATGCGATAAAAATGCCCATGACCCTTACATTAATGTAATATCCAAGCATAGATTAGCCAGTTGGCTACCATTTGACCTGTAGACAGTGTGGAAGAGTGCTGGGATATAGATGCCTGGATTGCACAACATTACGTATTTCAACCCATTGTCCCTTGGTAGTACTTACCCTATTGCTGATGTAGTTAGTCGTAGTCAGGACTGTCCTGTCCCGCTACTCCAACGCTGAACTCCTCAGAGATGACTGTGGACACCTGCACCTCCAAGGGATCGAGCTCCTCCTCGGGTGCTGGACTACCACATGCGGTCTGCAATGCTGCCTGTAGATTGGATGCCAGTTTCTCCTTAGTTTTGTGCTTGGCATCGCACCAGCGCTTCTTACAGTCCGTCATTGTCCTCTTTAAGTTCAAAATATTTTATTTAATTTTTGTTCATAAACAAATAATAAAGACATTACATAAAATGTTATTATTTTGCAACAAAATACCTAATAATTCGCAAATTGACCAAAATTATTTAAAAGTTACAATAGGTATTGAGATATTACATATTGCAAAGATACATAAAAGGGGAAGGAAGGAAAGGAGAGGAGGGGACAAATATAACAACTAATGCATAAGATTTACACAGAGCTGCTATATTTTATCATACGTATAGCCAATTTGAGTTAAAATCAAAATTGGATATATAAATACAACATTAAGAGGATAGATATACATCAACAGGTAACCAAAAAGATTGATAAGCGAGCGAATTATGTGAAATCCCATTCATGGATAATTGAGTACCTCTTCTAGTAAAGATAACCCACGACCACCAAGCATTAACAGATAATTTAGAAACATCTTTCCAGCAAAAAGTGATGGATTTTATAGCTGCTGAGATTAGGAAATTAAAAGTTTACTTTCCAAATCCTGTAAGTTTTGTAAAATAATAGCAGATGTACATATTATTAATTGATAGGAAACATCAATATGGAGATTAAAAATCTTTTTTATGATAACCCAAACTTCAGACCAAAATGTAAAAACTAGAGGACAGTCAAAAAGCATATGTTGTAACGTACCAGGATGTAATTTACAATGCCAACAATCTGCAGAGGGAAGAAGTTTAGCCTTAAATAAACGTGCTGGAGTCCATAAACAATTGTATAGGATATATGAATTGGTTTGGTAGATTGAAACAGGTAGCCAACCAGATATGCTACCAAGCCAAATATCCTTCCATGTGTCAATAGATAAAGAAAGCGAAAGTTCATTGTTCCAAAAAGATGAAATCATCTCTAAATTGCTACCTAGAGTATCTGATAATTTTTTATATAGAATGGAAACCCCATGAGACGATCTAGAGACTGAATGTAAATTGATAAATCTGCTGTAACATTGGACGGAATAGCATTGGGAAAGGAGTCTAAGATTGAATTGCACAAATATTGATACTTAATAAGGTCAGATTTAAGTAGACCAAATCTTGCTTGCAACGTTTCAAAAGCAATAAAGGTATTATTGGAATAAACATCTTTAAGATAAAAATACCAGCTCTAATCCATGATAACCAAAAACTAATATTCCTGTTTAATTTAAAGACATTACTATACCTCAGTGATAACTCATCAGTATTATTCATGGGAAAAAGAAAAATTAAGTCAAGATCATTAAATAACATTTTAGTAGATTTAATAATAACTGATTTATGAAAAAATGTGGTATTATTATGCATAGACATTAAAGTAGGTAATGGAAATGGACTTACTATAGATTTCTCAATAGATAGCCAAGCAGGAGGAATATTTAAAAAGGAGAGGTTAAACCATAATGAACTTTGTTTTAAAATAAAAGCTTTATGATAAAGAAAGAAATCTGGGATACCAAAACCAGCATTACGTTTAGACACTTTTAACTTTTTATAACTAATACGAGGAGATTTGTTGTTCCATAAAAACTTTGACAAAAATGTATCAACCTCTTTATAAAACTTTAATGGGAATTGAGTAGGGATCATGGCAAGGGTATAAAAGATTTTGGGAGCAATAGTCATTTTGATTGAGTCCATTCTGCCCCACCATGAAAGATGTAATGACGCCCATTTAGACGTTTTATTTTTAATGTAATTTAGGATGAAATGACAGTTTAAAGTTATTGTTGATTTTATGGATGAGGAAAATAAAATTCTAAGATATTTTAACTTATTCTTTTGCCAAATGATTTCACGCATGGGAAGCATATCATGAGTGCAATAAACATTAAGGGAAAAAATTCAGTTTTGTTGGTATTTAAAGTGTAGCCCGAAACTGTAGAGTATTTTGTTATAATATCCATTAATGAGGGGAGCGAAGATATAGGGTCACTAACAAATAAAAGCACATCATCCGCATAAGCAAGAGTTTTAACAATAACATCCTTGATATTAATTCCTTTAATATTGTCACATTTTCTTATAGAGGTAAGAAAAGGTTCAATGCCAATTAAAAATAAAAGAGGAGAAAGAGGACATCCTTGCCTTGTACCTCTAAAAAGCAAAAATTGATTTGAGACTTGTCCATTAATAAATAAACGAGCAGTAGGGGCAAAATATAGAGCTGAAATCATGCGTATAAAAGTATCTCCAAAATTAAATGAGGACATCGTATGAAATCAAAATTGCCAATGGATTTTATCGAATGCTTTCTCAGCATCTAAGGCTAAAATTCCAGATGGCAACGTTAAAGTAGGACTTTGTTCAATAATATGTAGCAAGGTTCTTGTATTATGAGCAGAATATCTATTCTTCATAAAACCAGACTGATCCGGGTGTATAATAGAATCTAATATAGGGCCCAATCTAGTAGCAAGTATTTTAGCATATAATTTACAATCTTGATTAATTAAGGATATAGGGCGATAATTAGACACAAGAGTGGGATCCTTATCTGGTTTTGGAAGTACTATAGTTAGCTCTTCTGTAAAAGAACCAGAGGTAGATCCTGTGGATCCGAAAAACATAAATAGTTGGTGTAAAAAAGGTAAAAGGTATGACTGAAATTCTTTGTAGAATTCCGCTGGAATCCCATCAGACCCAGGAGATTTGTTCTTTTTAAGGGATTTTATAGCTGATAAGATTTCATCTTTGGTAATAGGTGCATCAAGTCCAATTTTATCTGATTGTGGAATCTTGGGTAACTCACAGGAATTTAAAAAGGAGTCGATTAAAGAAGCATCCTGAAAATCGGGTTTATTATATAATTTAGAATAGAAATTCAAAAATTCATTAACGATTTCATTGTGAGAGAGAGCAATTTTACCATGGGCACCATGAATTGAATTGATTTCAGATTTATCCTTTTTATACGTAAATAATTAGCTAATAACCTTCCAGATCTATTGGTATTAAAACTAAATCTGGCTTTAGCATTAGAGATTTGGATACCTGCTCTTTTACTTAGGATTGCATTAAATTCATAACGCAATTTTTGTAGTTTAAATTTATATTGAGGATTGTTAGATGTAATAAAAAGTCGCTCAAATTTTGCAATCTGTTTTTGAAGATTATTAGCATTTGCATGAAAGGTTTTATTTTCGTGGGCCATAATAGATATAGTTACACCCCTAATATAAGCTTTAAAAGCATCCCATCTATTAATCATAGAAGTAGAACCTTCAGGGTTGAGTATAAAATATTCTTGAATGGCGGATAAAAGTTTAGGCTTGTTAAACTCATTTAAAATTATACCAGTGTTCATACGCCATCTAGAATGTTTAGTAAAAGATGAATCTAAATTCAAAACCAAAGAAATCATAGCATGATCTGAGATGTCAATGTTACCAATAGTAGGGGCATTTATTGAACCCATTAGATGCCTAGAAACCAATAAACAATCAATTCTAGAGTGGGAATTGTGAGGATTTGAGAAGAATGTGAAACATTTTTCTGTAGGAAAATGTAATCTCCAAATATCAACCAACTTAGTGGCTTGAATAAATGATTTGAAAGCAAAATAAACTTTAGAAGGGTGAAACTTAGTATGAGATAATCTATCCAATAAAGGGTCCGAGATAACATTAAAATCACCTCCAACAATTAAAGGGGCATTACCGACCTTTAGAACCTCGGTTGTAAGACTAGTCCAAAAACTGGGTCATCTGCAGTAGGACCATAAACATTTAATAAAAATAGAACTGAGTCATGAACTTTAATTTTAACTAGAATGTATCTACCATCCTTATCAGAAATTTTACTCAAAATTTGACAGTGAAGTTTTTTGCAAACAAAATAGCTACACCATTTTTTTACCATTAGCAGGGGAAGAAGCAATCACATCCACCCATTTCTTCTTCATATAATCTAAAATGTTATCATCTATATGAGTTTCTTGCATAAAACAAACATCTGCTTTGCAACTACTTAGATAATCTAAAAATGTTGTACGTTTAACTGGATGGCGCAATCCTTTAACATTTAATGAAACTATTTTAAAATTATGTGTATTAGCCATAATAGAAGAAAGGAGAAAAGGAGATCAAAAAGAGGAAGATAAAGAATATCAAGAGAATGAGAAAAAGGTAGCTCCAATTAAGAAAAAGGGAAAGGAAAGGAAAAATGAAAAAAGGATGGAAAAAACGACAAACAAAAGACATAAATGTGAAATGTGAAACGCACACACGCTTTACAAGCATGACCGGAACCGCTGGAGCCCTTCACAAAGAGATTTCAGTACTTTGTCAGAAAGGACATAACTGATAAAAATCGTAACTGATAAAAGTCAAGCAGCAGAGTCATTGGTATCCATTGAGAGCTGAGACTGATGAACCAAAAAATGTCTCAAATCTTCTGGATGTTGAAAAGATTTCGAGAAGTTATCCTTCCAAATGCGCATCGTCGACGGATCAAAAAGACCATATTTGTAGCCCAGACTTCGTAGTTGAGGGCGAAGAGCAGTGACTTCTTTGCGGATTGAGACCGTTTCTTTGGCGAAATCCTGATGAATAAATATTTTATTTCCATTTACCATCAATGAAGGTATTTCTCTAGCTGCTTTTCTGATTAAAACCAACTGGTGGTGTCGAAGAACTTTAAAAATCATTTGTCGCGGTTTTTTGTGTAGAGGGCTCCTATGTGAGGGAATCCTGTGAGCCTTATCAATTTCAAACGGTTCTGAGAATTTCATTTGCAAAAGACCAGGCAATAACTTCTCCAAATATAATCTACAGTTATTTCCCTCAACATCTTCAGGCAAATTAAATATGCGTAAATTATATTGTCTGTTACGGTTTTCCATGTCCAATAAAGCTGAGCACATAGGTGAAATTTTTGCCACAAGTGGAGAAAATGTGTCAATTTTGGCCTTATTATCCTGTATTTTGATGGAATTATCTGATATTTTCATTGACAGGCTGGCCATTTCTTTGCGCACATGTTTAACTTCAGAAGCAATAGTGTCTGTATTGACACGAAGTGCCTGAATTTCTTCTAATATTAAAGATAGTGAGGGTTCAGAAGACTCTACTACTTTAGATTTAGCAGGAGGAGGAGAAATTTGCTGCCTCCTTTTATTATTAATCGCACTTTTATTTTCCAATTTGAGTAAAAAGAGACAAAATGAGACTTGCAGAAGCAAAATAGTGTATGAAAAAGCGAAAGCTGTGGAAATAACCAGGAAATGACTGGTGCAGCAGCTAAAATGGGTAGGGGGAGTGGCTAGGCCCAAGCCAGGCCCTTTCCTGAAAGTTCACTCCGCCTCCTTGACAGAAAGCCTGGCTGTACCTGAAAGCAGTGCAAGGAGCAGGAACCAGGCGATGAAAAGACCCACTTCCGCTGCGCAGAATCGTCTAAAAAGCTCCACAACAAAGGTAAGTTGTTTAGGGATGCAGTGTCCTCCACCAGAATGCCCTTTCTGGCAGGAATTCGTCGTTTAAACCCTAAAAACAGGCTTAATTAGCGTGAAGTCTCTCACGCGGCGGCCATCTTGAATCTCGTGCGTCTCCCCCGTCATTGTCCTCTTGACTTCAGCTATGCAGTCCTTGTTTGCTATGGACTGCCATATGGCCTGTTTTGTCCCCAATGACACTTTGGAGCTGATGAAGAGCTGATGTTGATGCTCTGTCATCTCTGCGATCAAGATCTCATTCTCTTCCTGACTGAACCTGCATATCCTCTTCCTTTTTACCTTGGACTCTGGTTGGCAATCCTGGCTGGTAGTGGGGTTGGGGGGTTGTTGTCCTATGCTCTGCTCACTCCTGTCTGCTCCATTCTGCGTTCAGGTAAGTCTATCTTGTTTTCTTCTCCTTAGTGGCGTTGTGTTTTTTTCCATGCTAGGTGCATAAAAGGGACTTCAGGACGGCTAACATGGTTTTTCTTGCCACTAATTGCTCGAGCATCACTTTTTGCACCATAGCATGCATTTTCTTACCGGCTTGTCGCTCGTGTTATCGTAATTTTTTCATCCACTAACTCTTCCTAACGCCATGTTGCACCATATTGTAAGTACGATGCTAACAAGGCGTTAGGAATTGTTGTACTGCAGCAATACATTTTTTTACGCTCTGCTGCGTGAAAACAGCATGCCATTTCTTGTAAATACACCCCATACGTTTTTTCATGACGTGTTCATATGATCAAAAAGCCAACAAAATAACATACATCACTTAAAAAAAATATATTATTATTGAAAGGTAGTTAGTTCGTGTGTCACTGTGTGTAAGTACCATATACATGTTTGAGACACGCAGAGTAAATATACGATGTACGTGTCACTGAGATTAACTATACCCAAAGAATGTACACAGTATGTCCCTTGTATGTGAAATTGGCGCGCCGAGTGAATGTATGGTGTGCGTGTCACTGTGAATGCACACAGTAGGATCGATGAAATGTCAATTTGACCCAGTAGTTTGAAGTGGTGTGCGCATCACCGTTAGTAGATTATTCTGGACACACTGTGCTGTTTATGGGGTGTGCGTGTCACCATCAACAACACAGAATGCTAAAGCTTCAGTACCTGTGTGTGCTTTTGACTCCGACTGCTGCAAACATAGCTCCTATCTCTGACCAAAAGGACATGAGAGGGTGCCTGAGTATTCGCTATCACACTGTAAAGCTGGAAATCCCTGCAGTGTGAATCCTCTTCCAATGAGCCTTCGAGGGACTGTGGTGTTGCGCCTCACTGCTAATCTCAGACTCAGATGTATGCGCACCCTTGTGTATGCAATGAAGCAACCACGCAGATCTGGAAACGAACTGGTCCAAAAATACCAGGACTTGAGTTTAGGCGTGGAATCAACACTAGTTCCCTTACGATGGTTGTCGGAGCATCGCCTGCATGACAGTCAGTGTGCTTGATAAAAATGGGCCCGGCGACAGCTCCTCAGCCCTCGTTGCCATCAGAAGACGTGGTGAACAGTGATCCATGAAAGAAGAGTCGCACCACAGAGCAGTAGAGGGCTTTATTCCATACAAAGTAGGAGCTGCAAACACAGGTCCGCACAACAACTCAATGCTTATCCACTGTCTCCCCCAACGTCAGTCATTTCATCTGTCAACATTCTCCACTCTGACCTCACGACAGTCCAGAGTGGAGAATTTAGGCCTCAGGACAGGACAGAATACTATAATGATCCTCAAAAAACAAAGCTTTTCTGAAGTCAATGTGGCTTTGATGCTAAATTGAGAATAGAAAGGTTGCAAACTGGGTACAGTCCTGGCTCCTAACATGCAAGTGCTTTAGAGCTCACAAACACACGCTTCGGCATGTACAGGCCTTAACAAGAACAAGGAATATTCACCTTCGTAAGACACAGATGAGATTTATAAAGCAGGGTTTAATGCCATACCATAGTGGGATAGTGAAGACCACACCAAGAGCCTGGAACAATCAGTATTGGCGGCCACACTTGGAAAACAGGGCATCTGGAGTCAGGCCTCTGAGAGGTCATCAGATGTGCTGCGGGAGGATCGGTTGGAACTGGGAACCAGTAATGCCAGACTTGCTGTCTTAGGTGATGTTCTTCAGAACGATGAACGTTGGTTGGGCAGAAGGTGAGAGAAGAACTTTTGTTTAGATGTGGAAAGTGTAGAAGAGGGAGAGGAGTCAAGACTTTGTAGATGCCCTCACTGGGCGTATTTTACTCGGTTTGTAGGGAGTAGACTTTAGGTTGTTAAAACCGAGATAGTTCCTGTCCTGCTTCATTTGTTTATGAACATCTGGTCTTAATCTGTCCTCTTTACCCCACTGCAGAATCCTTCTGAGATGCTGATAAAAACACTGCTGTAGAGATGCCACAACTCAGGTCGATGTACGACCAGCTGACTGTAGACTTTACAGTGGCGTCGATTAGAGATGATAGTTACAGGTCCCTCCAGAGCGCCTTTCTGCTAGATTAGGATAATCAATGCTCCCTTCAATGAGTGTAGGATCGGCTCTCATGAACTGTTATATTAGGCAGGGCCGTGAAGTAAGGGCCTCAAGTCACCTGTTCACTGCCATACAAGTCAGAAGGGACCATATCTAACTCTGGGGCCTGACTCATAGACTGGGGGTCAATTGGCATGAACTGCTTTCCTGATGGTGAAAGGGCAAAATAATCTACTTTTTTCATTCAAAGTGGCCTGATGATACTCAATGTGCTATGGTTTAGTATGTAGTAAAGTTTGCTAAAATAATTGAGACAAACTTGGTGTGAAATATTTTAACAAATGCTGTTGTCCCCACAACTGCTCTAGTTACCAATTACCTTCCAAAATGCTGTACTATCTCTGGTGCCGGGAGCAGATTTTAAACAATTGATAAATATGTTCCTCAAACGTCTCTTTGATTGTAGACTTTATAGGGGACTCACAAACTACAAATTGGAAAATTATAAGCATCTAAAGAAAAGGTCTTCTATAGTGTTTGCTTGTGAATATGGTAACTGTTGTTGAACCAATGGGATTTTAGCCCAAGTGGAGACTGCTCCTTGGAAAGCCGCCCTCACTCTTCGAGGAGTGTTATGTTATGTTAAACTAATTTGTAAAGCGCAATGTATACGCAGAGGTGTCTTGGCACTGATCCTGTAAGCAACTATGGGTGGGAAAAAGACCTTCTGATTGAAGAGCCAAGTCTTCAAAAGTTTCCTGAACTGGGATAGGGAAGGGGCTGACCTGGGATTCAGAGGAAGGAGATTCCAGGATGTGGCTGCTCGCACCGTAAAGCTGCTACCACCCCATTTAGATTTATGTTTATTCTAATGGGGTTTATTCCGAAGGAGCCTGCAGATCTTAGGTTTCTAGTTGGGATATACTAGAAAGGAAGGTGCAGAATTGTGGAGGGCTTTATAAGTAAGACAAAGGGCCTTGAAGGATTTGCAATTTGTTCAGGTGTTGAGCTTGTAGGCAGATGTAGAGGCCATTGCAATAGTCGATCTTGGACAATACTAAGGTGGAAATAACTGATTTCCTGACTGACAAGGGCAGGAAAACTAATATTTTTTTGAGGATTCTCAAGGTATGGTAAGAGGAGGAGATCTCTGCGTTGATTTGATTGCCTAGAAGTAGGCGATCATCAAGCCAGGTACCTAGACTTTTGGCTTTACTGTTTGGAACAGGAATGGGACCCAACTCGGCTGGCCAGCAAGAATCAGTCCAGAGAAGGGGGTTATTGCCGAATAAAATCACCTCGGTTTTTCCGGCATTAAGTCTAAGGCAGTGTTTGTTCATCCACCCATAAATGGATTTCATGAAGTCGTGGATACAAAGACATTTGTGATGGTCATCATTGGAGGCTGCTAGTACAATTTGCGTAGCATCCGCATAGGAGGTGATGGAGAACCCAAAAGATTCAACCATTGGAGCCAGATCAGTGTTGTATACATTAAAGAGTGTGGGGCTGAAAGAGGAACCCTGCGGAACCCCGCAGGGCAAGCGGAAAGAGTTAGGGGAGAAGGCATCAATGTTAATTGTGTTTTCTCTGTCCGATAGGAAGGATGAGATTAGTTTCAAGGCCAGATTTTTATGCCTTATGCTTCCAAACAGCGGATCAACGTAGGATGATCCACCGTATCAAATGCCGAGGACAGATCCAACAGGATAAGGGCGGCTGACCCCCCCCCTCGTCCAGGATGAATTTAAGCTCATCAGTGGCCTTGATCAGGGCAGTCTCAGTACTGTGTTTGGATCTAAATCCGAATTGAGTGTAATCCAGGCAGTTAGAGTCTTTAATATACTGATTTAGTAGGGTATTCATCACCTTCGCAACTATTTTAGCAGGGAAGGGAAGTCTGGAGATGGGTCGATAGTTGGCCGGGTCTTCGGGGTCCAGATTAGTTTTTTTCAACAGAGGCAGTATGGAGGCTCTTTTCCATTGGGATGGAAAAATGCCTGTTCTGAACATGTTGTTGAACAGGTTTGAGAAATGATCTGCCATTATGTCGGGGACCATCTTTATAACTGAGGGTGGGCAGGGATCATCCAGGGAGATGGATTTGATAGGCAGGATAAGCTCCGTTATTTGTGACGAAGTGACAGGGGAAAAAGACTCTAGGCCAAACTTGGCCTCTTCATTTTTGAAATTGATGTCCATCTTATCTTGACTGGTGGGAAATAGAGGATTACCACAGTGTCCTAATGAGTTAAAAATTGTGTCAATTTTACTCCTGAAATATGAAGCAATCTCATCGCAAAAGGACTGGCTAACTGAATCCCTTTTATGGTCTGTTTTTTTGTAAGTTTATTGATGACTTGATAAAGTTCTTTGGCTGAATTTTTAGCCGATTCAATTTGCGAAGAGAAGTAGGCTGCCTTTTCTGTGACCAACAGGGGTTTATATTTAGTTAACGAGTGTTTATAGATATCTCTCTCGTGAGAGTCATATTGGACTCTCCATTTCCTCTCATGGCGTCTGCAACCCTGTTTTTCGAGCCTAAGAACCTCTGAGATCCAAGGAGCAGATGGACAGGTCCTGCTTAGGCCACTTTTTCTTGTTGGAACTAGTTGAGAGAAGGCAGAAAAAAGCCAGGTGGAATAGGTCTCAGCTGCGAGTTCGGGATTGTCCACCTCCGGAGGACGTCAGTAACCCTGGGCGTAGTTCGCGTAGTCGCGATACGCGAAGCTATGCGAAGATGTTAAAGCGCTACGCGAGCTACGCGTAGCTACGCGAGCGTGCGTGGTTGATTGTCGCGCCCGTTCGCGATGCGTTTTTCTTCTTCGGGAACGCGTTGTGCGTGTTCGGGATGCTGTTTGCGTGCTCGGGGGATAGTATCTCGCAAACTTGCCCATGCTGTCGCAGATGGGCGCGGCCATCTTGTTTTTCACTTGTCCCGCCCGTTCGCGATGCCTTATTTCCTATTCCGGGTCGCGTATAGCGTGCTCGCGATGCACATTTCATGTTCGGAAACACGTCGTACGTGTTCGCGACGCTTTTTGCGTGCTCGGGGAGAAATATTGCGCAAACTTACCCACGCGGTCGCGATGGGCGCGGCCATCTTGTTTTTCACTCTATGCTATGGTTCTGGGCCTGCTTTTCTATCCTCCCTCAATCTTTGCAATCATTAGTTTTTTACACTGTTTTTCATTTTTTTTTTTATTTATTATCTATCTCTCTCTGTGCCTAAGTCTATATTTTGCATTTATTTCTACTTTTTACTGTGATTTTTTTTACTTTTCTACTGTTTTATATTACTTCCTTCTTTAAGCTCCTACTTTTTTCCCTAACTTTATTTTTTCCTTCTAACTTTTCTTTTACGCCTCCCACACACCTCAGAACCATGGCGAAGGGTAGCAGCACTACCGGCTCCAAGGGCAAGGCGCGTGCGCCCAAGAGCCGCCTGCCTTGCAGCAGACTGCGCCCTGCAGGGGTGCAAGCCCGGCAGCTTTTTAGCGAGGCGGAGGTGGCCTCCCTTGTTTTTTTTGTGCAGCGCCACCTCCCCTTGACCTTGGCAGCAGGCG
Source organism: Calotriton arnoldi (assembly GCA_963921515.1). NCBI lineage: Eukaryota > Metazoa > Chordata > Amphibia > Caudata > Salamandridae > Calotriton > Calotriton arnoldi. The sequence continues at coordinate 87,780 of CAWUFW010021966.1, read as the reverse complement.
GCAAGCCAGGCTCTGGGGACCCTACCCAAGAGCGTCACCGCCGGTGGGCGAAGGTGCGCCGGGCAGTGTTTCGCTGCTCAGGGGTCCGGCGCACCCATAACCAGCTGGCCCACCGGTGGTCAGACATCCTGGACCGGGAGCAGGACCTATTGGACCTGCTAGGTGTCGAGGTCGTGGGGCTTGGTGAGTAGCTAATATATAGTAGTATAAGTATAGTGTATCATTTATTTACGAATAACAAGAATACTGCTGCTTACATTGCAGGTAAATTACGTTTCAAAATCTTCTGTGATTGTAGGACACAGGTGCTCGGCGCTACTCTTACTTGTTTGCAACTTTGCGCTCGCTTGGGCTGATTATTATGTAAGAGTTTACTTTAGAGAACTTAAGTTAGGTAATGCTATTGCTAGAGAGACTCTAGTCCTTCCTTTGTCCTCTTGTCAAATAGTGGTGGATGGATTGATACTAGGTTTAGTTAGTATTGATAATTTTTTAGCGGTCTGCGTGACGCATCCTCTGTCACTGAGTGCTGCTTACCCCAGTCCTTAGTAGAACCTTTTGTAGTTTGTTTAGTGAGTGGTAGGCTTAGCAGTGTCAGTCAGTAGCAGAACATCAGACGCAACCAACCAACAATTTGGTGTATGCACAAATTTATGCATGTGTCCTCCATCTCATCTATGCATTTTTGAGGGCTAAAAAAAATGGAAATGCAGACTTAGTGAACAATTGGCCCGTCTGGAATAGGTGGGCTAGGTCAGGTGGTACTTAGGCTTAGTTAGTGTTCTGGATTCGAATCAATCAGAATGGAACACTGGATTAGTGTTCATAAATAAGTTGACGGTCCGTGAATCCTGCAAGCCAGTAGTCGATCGGATTAGATAGGTCAATTTTATTTCAATTATTGTTTCCTAAAATGTTTTTTGAGCGTTTTTTAAAATAATGTATTTGTTTCACAGCAATCATTAATGTTTGTCTCTTTCTTTATTATATCTTACATGATCACTGATCAGCAGCACCCAGGGGCAAGAAGACGGTGTCCGAGTCGGCGGGACAACCAGAGGACCGCTCCTCTACCGAGGGCCCTGCTGCTGGCCCCAGTAAGTCCTCCAGTGGTTAATATTAACAATTATATTTCCCTAACTTTTACTGCACCTTATTTTTTCCGAACTATTAATTCTGGTTCCACTTCCTAATTCTATTTTTTACAAAAGCTTCTTTGATCTTGACTTGACTATCTGTTTCTAAATTCTGGTTATCCCTGCCTCTAAGTTCTAACTGCCTCTGCTATGACTCTCTGTACTACTACTATTAGTCTGTCTGTAGCTAAGCTTGCCCAGTTTGCCACTCTTTATTTTACGGTTTTGAATAAAACTCAGATTGACCAATAGCTCTAGCCACTGAGTCCAGTCCTTTGGGTTGTCCTCTTCTAGTCTTCTTAATCTTGAGGCTTTGACAATTACCACCAACAAAATGCCCAACCAGATATTTGACTATTTTTGATAGGATATAGTACATACTACTACTGTTGTGGGGATTCTGCACAGCCACATACAGAACTATGCACAAGAAAACAGGATGTTGGTGATGGAAGGTTGTACCTTCCTCACACCTCAGTCAGAAGTGAACCCACAATCCCCTGACCGACTAGCTATAGTGTCTCATTAGGTCCCCGAACCCCCACCCGAAGATACCCAATGATTACACAACCCAGAACATAACACCCTTTCGCTCACTCACTCGTGTAAGTCCACCACCACACCAAATACCACAGAGTCTATGTGTAAGTTCTAAAGGTTTATTTTCAACTAACAAGCTCTGTACTTTGTTCTATAAAATTCAGTGTACTACAGCCAGCTCCAACAGCAAAATGCATAAGATTAAAACAATAAACATTGTTACAGGTGCATGATAGAAGACAAAAGATCTGTGCGAATTCTGGGAGACCCCTCACCATAGAACGTAGAAGTACTGGTTACATGCATCATTCATAAGCTCTGCAAATCTCTGGTTCGTAGAAGGGAATCTTCTGCCTGTTATGAGAAAAATTGTGCGCGTTAGATAGTATAATGCAAGCATTTCTCAGTCATGCCAAAAAGTGTAACATGTTACTTATGGCTAAGCAATACGGACTAACCGAACTCCATAACAAAGTGGCTTGTTTTTCGACCTCTTGTACGCAACGCTCAGACAGTAGCTGTATGAGCTCATGTGGGCTCAAAAAGGTGTCTTACTACACAACAAGCTGCGAGGTAACATGCGCAAAAGACATGAAGCGAAAAATGATTGCATGGCTCAGGCTAACTTTGCAAAGAGTAGAGTAGACTATAATAATGACCCTAGGGACCATAACACTACTAGTGTCTACTGACTCTACTCTAGTACCCGATTTGGACTAGTGATGTATGTTGTATATGTATGTATTACCGTTCTTTTCAATCTTGCTAGTGAAAACGAATAAATAGGAGGAGGTGTACAGGCATCTAAAAATGTGTAATGTTTTTTCTAGGCGTACTACCGACCACCAGTGCCGGTGGGGCCAGCGGCGATGGCGATGCGGCCATTCCGGAGGGGGCAGGAGATGCGGCACCTGCAGGAGCTATCCCCTGTGAGCCAGCAGCAGTGGCGGGCGGTGGTAAATTATATTCATTACTTATTGACATTACACTAGCTGGAAGGGTGTTCACTTCACTCACTGTACTGTTGAGACTTATTAAGTATGAAGTTGTAGTGAACATTATACAACGGTTGAAGAAGACACCCTTTACTTAGGATTAGCAATGCATTAGCAATAGCATTAGCAGTGTGAGTTGAGTAACCAATGGCCTCTTCTATCTGACTCCAACTCAGCTGTGAAAGTTTTATGGAGAAGACTAAAAGACAGATCAGATGACCTTGATGGATGTGTTGAACAAAAAGGGAAAGAAGGGTGGAAGGAGGAAGGACGGGCGAGATGTAATATGACTGGCAGAGAAGGATACGTTGGAAGCATGCATAGGTGGCTGATAGGAATCAGATGCATGTGTTGTTGAAGGATGGGTGGAAGGTAAAGAAGATGCCTGCATGGGTGGGCGACACAGTATGGGTGGATACTGGGGATAGCAAGAATCATCAGCGGTGTTTGGGTGAAACTCAAAGCCAAGGCAAGCAAGGAAGGAGTGGACGCATGGGTGGTTGTTGGTGAAACAAACTAAGGTTTGTGGAGAGATTAAGAAGAATGATAGACATTTACTTAGAATGGATGGATGCCTGTATGTATTCATCATAGACAGCATAGGTGGAGACTGTCACTGGATGCAGAGTCTTAGTTTGAAGAGAATGTACAAGAAACCGCGCCAGAGTAGCAAAGCCGAGGGGAATACAAGTTGTATTTTCAGAATACAGTTGACTCACAGTAGTTTGCAAGCACATCATATATATATATTGTGTATAGTTAGATATCAAGCGCCTTCCTCCGACTCCGAGGACCACTCCCTACCTATGTTAATTTATTTTCGACTGAGTCAGCCAGCCTGCTAAGGGTGGCCTATCTGTTGGTTACACAATCAATCAAAACACAGTACCTTATGCAGTACCGTTCGGCGGTGGGAGTGCTGCCGGGCGGTGATGTGGGGAGGGGGAGGGGCAGGGTGGGGGTAGTAAACTATGGATTACGGCCAATTACAGTTAAGTAAACATATAAATAAATAAAACGGCAGCACTCCCACCACCGACCGCTACTGACCTTATGTCGTCGTCCCATATATAAGTAATGATCATTGGATCAGATATATAATCTGCCTTTTTGTAGTAGCCAGGGCAGGGTGAAAGTGAAATTGAGCAATTGCCCTTCATGTAACAGAGAGAGTATGGCCAGTGCCACCCGCAATAGAAAAATACGAGCTTCCCCACCTGCAGACAGTAGTAAATAAAACTAACGTGAGTCTGCATCATGACTCGTATGTTTGTCTTGGGTGCAAGCTTAGCTGACTGAGCTGGCATGCCGGCTACAACCAGGTTATGTAATTTCGCTAAACTAGAGATAAGAAGAAGACTGGTGTACTGTGTACTGGAGTCCATAGTGCTAGTATAATGCCTGAAATTCCCACAAATGTTAGAGGCCGAGGAAGTGGGAGGATAGATTATTACCACAAATGTTATGTACTATGCTTGCTACTGCTACTGTGCCACTATGTGTTGAATTAATTTTGTGTTACTGTTTTGCTAAGAGTATTGGTTACAACAATATTCTTTTTCTTTCTTGATATAGATCCTCCTTCCCAAGAAAAACCATCACGGAAGGGGTTGGCAGCCAGGGCCCGGCGCTGGAAACTGGAGGCCATCTGCCAAGAGTACCGGCGGCTGGTGGCTCAGGCGGAGGAGGAGGAGGAGGTGGCAGCACCTGTAGCCTCCTCCAATGCCCCGGGCCCCAGCCAAGCCCCACCTCCAGTGGTACGGCGCCGCGGTCAGGCAGCCGCCCGCCGCCGCAATTCCTTAACAGCCAGCACTCCTGCCCCCCACCCTGGATGCCACTGCAGGGCATTTCGCCGCCAGATGCTACTCCGGATTTCACGCCTAGAGGAGCAACTAGAGGAGTGGGTCAATATCCTCGTGGATAAACACCTGAAAGCCCGCCGAATCTGAGAACTATGTAGGACCCCGTTGGATTGCCACTTTCTTATTCCTTTTGTTGGTGGGTGGGAATTGGGCGTTGGGGTTTATGGACATTGTTTGGACTTTTTCATTTTGGACATTCATTGGGGTTAGGGAGAGGGGTGGGTCAGGTGTGGGATAGTTTATTTTTGTTAGGGTAATAAATTATATTTATACTTAAACATACGATGTTAATGTTTTGTGGGGGGGTTACTGTTTTACGAATTTACGTCACATGGTTTCCTTGCTGCTGCAGGGCCACAGCCAGTGTTTGATTTAAATAATCTGCCAATTATGTAACACACAAACAGATAGATGCGGTACCCCTCACTGAGTTATTTGTCCTACTAGTACTGTCAGTCTCTCCTCCTAGTCCATTATACCTCCCACCAAACTTATCTTACCTGTGATTGATGATGATTAAGTTCGGCACAGCGATGGCTGCATGGTTTCCCAAGAGAATGGAGAAGATGCCATGGTTGTGGTGGTAGTAGTAGACACTGGCAGTAGCATTTGCAAAAACAATTGCCTGAGAGAGTAGTAGAACGAAGTAAAGTACAGTACAGAAGAAGACTGCCAAACAAACAATATTGCAACTGCTAAAGTAAAATAAAACATAATGGTGGCGGGGACAGCCTAGTACAAGAAGTTACAAACTGTAGTTGTGTCGAGTGAGTCACTTAACACAATCGTAATTCGTAACCTTTACTGCTGTGTGGTAGGATGTTGATGATGAATCCAATCAATGCCGGCAATTAATTATGATGTATTAGGTCCCTTTGGAAAAAAATTGGCTTGCACATAGACTGAGCATGGGTGGGCAAGCAGAAGAAGATCCTCGCCCTGCCTTGAAATTGAATTAGTGTTGCTTTCACCACATCTGCCACAGCAAGCATGTGATCAATTGGTATACATTTAATGTAGTCACATCACACCTCAATATAAATCACAGCCCGGGGGAAGAGGGTTAGGGTTTGATGAATGGATGGGAAGGGGGGTTTGGGGAAAGGTTTGCCAAAGAAAAACAGTACGCATGGACACAACAGAAGCAAAGCACAATCTTGGCAGACGACCCTGATCTTATCCAATAAATCTATAAAGGGAGAAAAAGGAAATGCATGCATGATGATGATGATAACTTGATGGTTAATGAGTAGTACTTACTAACTACTACTAGACAATTAGACAGTACAGGGCAGCAGTATATTCTATGCAATTTGCCTTGCCTGTATGCCCTCAGAGAGACCCAAATTACATGTTGTACCGGGCTTACTTTTAAAGATAGCAAAGAAAATTAAAAAATAGTTGTAGGGATCAATTAGCAAACAAACAACAACACAACACACAGTCGTAATGATTGAAGAGAAAAAAGGAATCAAATTAATTAAAAGACGAATGATGAATGATACTAAAGTTACTGTATTATCCTGGTCAAATTGTGGAGTTGAATCTCGTCATTCCTCTTGGTCCTATCTTCCATGGACGCTCCGCATATCAATCTTGGGTGCCACTGCCTGCCTGATGCGGATTGGTAAGGTAAGTGTGAGTTGTTTCTCCCAGTATAGCACAGGGTAAAGGCCGGCCTGTAAGTGTAGATGGAAAAACAAAAGGGGTATTGAAAAATCAATGAATAAAAAAAAGCATCAATTACGGTGGAGTCCAAGAAGAGAAGAGAGAACACTTTCAGACTGAGGCGGCTTGGATACATTGTGTCTATTCTGTTTACAGCATTAAGCTACAACAACAACAGGACAGAACAGGCCCACAGCACCAGGCCGTGACCCAACCTCCATTTACCTTAAATTTTGACAGAGCCAGACAAAAGGTATATACAGCAACCTAGCATTTTCAAAATTAAGTGACTAAATCAATGCGCTGCTGTCAGTCATATGACTACACTCGACTCCACCACTACATGGACATGTAGGTCTGCTGTGTTTACTTTCTTGTTGAATTGTTGTGTTTACCTTATATGCCACTTCATGAAACACAGTTATTCCATCAATCATCTCCGATCCAACTGACTGACTGCGTGCAAAGGTAGTATGGTCATCATCATGGTGTGGTACGTGTTGTCCAACTCCAACTCAGTCTGTTGTGACTAGTCTCCGACTAAGTCCATGTTCCATATTAAAAAATTGCAACGATATTGACCTGCACCTGCAGTAGTAGGAGTACAATTTGGTTATTAAACAACAGGAAGGGAAACATTGACTGTCACTTGAGTCACTTTCACTTTGTAGATTAACTAGTAGAGTTCGACTTCATGCACAACATCAACACAACAAACAACAGCAATCGCTCAGAGTCAGCAAGCATCCAATGCATGCCATCATTACCTGTCTTGCTCTTCTCTTTGGCTGTTAGATCATCAGATGCCTAGTTCTGACAGGTGTGTGTTTTTTTTTAACAAGGCAGTGGCCTCATTATTACTCCACATTAATTTTGAGTGTTGGTAGTCGCTGTTTCGGTTTTCGTCTTATTCATCTGTGGCACTTTGTCGCAGTTTAAGTTGGTTCACATGGTCAGCGCTGTGATGGGCCGCGGCCTGGGTAGTGGTCATTGCTGGTCAATTGAGTTTGCAGAAATGTCAGCAAGTTTCTTCGAAGAGTCTTGTCTTTCTCTGCAAGTACCTTCTGTCCTGACAGTGATGAGCTTTGGATGCCTGCCGAGGCTGTAGCCTTCTGACAGTGATGGGTTTACTTTTGGATGCCTGCCCAAGTTCTGACAGTGAAGAGTTGTGGATGCCTGCAGAGGCGATAGCCTTCGGACAGTGATGAGTTTCGGCTCGGAAACAAAACAGAGGATAGCTATAGTCACGTTTCACTTCTTATGGAGGGACTGTTAGAGGCAACATTTCTTGTACTCCAATGTCTGGCTTGATGGAAATGTAATTAGGGCGAGTCAGGAAGATGGAGCAGGACTCTGAGGAGTGGACAGTTAAATGCACAGACGTGCAACTCCAATAGGGAAATGAAAAGAGAAGAGGGTGGTGATGGATTTGTTGTGATTTGAATTGAACCAGAAAGACAGATACACAGACAAATAAAGGAAGGAAGAAAGTAACAATTTGAAAGCCTAGTTGTCAGGGAAGAGGAGCTCGTCCTCAAACTCTGGTGGTTCGGACAGAAGTAGGTCCTGTAACCCACTACTTACGTCATCGAAGTCGCTCTCCTCTTCCTGATGTGATTCACGTATTTTGTAATCCGGTGGTATAAAGTGCTGATTCATTTTGATCATGGTTAACCTCTCCACGCTTTTGGGCGAGAGACTGGTCCTTTTCAAAGTTACAATGGCTTCAGCAGCACTGAAAACACGCTCAGAAGAGACACTTGCGACAGGGGAAGCCAGATACTTTATCGCTAGCCTGCTGAGCACTGTCCATTGGCTTCTTTTCCCATACCAATACACCAATGGGTTTCGATCCATGAAGACCTCTGTTGGGTCATCCAGATAGGCCTGAACAGTCCGCTCAATGCTCAGGGGTGCTCCGATGTGCTCGGCCTGTTTTGCCTTTGCATCAGCACTGGACTTACCATACCCCTGCCGTAGAAACCAATCAGTTGCCGATTGTACTGTGGATGATCCTGTTCTTGCTGTTGTTGATGTTATTGGTAGTGTTGGTGTCAGTGACTGCTGGGAGGCAAACGCACTGCCCTCAGGCTCCGAAGTAGAACTTGACTCTGGATGCCCTGTAGTACTTGTTATGGCCTGGGGCGGGGGGCCTGTAATTACCAGACGTTTGTTTTCAAAGTCAATGGCTAGCTGAGCTATCGAAGTTTTGTACTTGGCAACATCCACTTCTGAAAAAGGAATTACGGCCTTACTGTTCAGAAATACTTTGTACCGTGGATCCAAAATTGTGGCAGTAATGTAATGTGGATCTGACACAATTTTATTTTGAATCCTTGTAGTTTCAGATAAGCGTACGGCTAAGGACTCCGCCAAATGATATGCATCTTGTTTGTCATCCACACCTGCGTACGTTTCAGACACCTCCTTCAGCTGTTGCTCTAGCATGTGCAACAATGGGATAGCTTGGCCCATAGTACAGTCCTCCCTGCTGACTTCACGTGTGAAGATCTCAAAAGGAAGTAGCATCTCTGTCAGGCATTTAACGAGGTCCCATTGACCCATCTTAACGGTCATGCCTCTCACAGTAGGATCCCCTAATCTTTGTATGACATAAGCCTTGAGTGGTATGTCCTGCTCAAACAGACGATCAAGCATGTAATAAGTTGAGTTCCGACGTGTTGCCACCTCCTGGATGAGTGCTTTGACTGGCATTTTATGCTCACGTTGAATGACCCTCAGCTGCTTCCGGGCTTTAAAAGAATGGCTGAAATGTGTGCATATTCTTCTGCAGGTGGCCAGTAAGTTGCTGACTTTGCATTCATTTTTCAGAAAGTCTTGAACAACAATGTTAATGCAGTTTGCCAAACACGGGACCCTGAAATAGCCACCATCGCCCATGGCCTTAACTATATTACTGCCATTGTCCGTGGAAACAAAACCAATGTTAAGCCATCTTGGGCGCAGCCACTCAAAGACCTTGCTGTTAAACTCTTCCAAAATGTTTGCAGCAGTATGAGATTTCTCCATGGCAAACATGGCTACAGTTGCATGTTTGCGAGTGGCATGAAAAATGTCAGCAGCATCAACACCAGCAGATATCTGTTCTCTAACCCCCGCAAAAGAGATCCAGTATGCAGTGATGCACATGTAATCAGTGGCTTGGCAACTGGTCCACATGTCTGTTGTCAGGTGGATTCTGTGAACAGCACTCTGCTTCAAGGCTTTTCCAAGCAATTCCAGCACGTCGTGATGTAGTGCTGGAACAGCAACTCTGGCAAAATAGTAGCGGCTGGGAACATGCCATTTTGGGCAGATGGCTGTCACAAATTCCCGAAAACCCACCCCTTCAACAAAAGAAAAAGGGAGAAGGTCCAGTGCTACCATTTTAGCCAGATTTGCATTGTACAAACGTGCTATTGGGTGGTTGCGTTCGTACTGCCCCTCCCCCCCAAACATGCTGATAATGGTAGGCTGCATGGTTTTCCTTTCTCTTAGGCTCAACAATGCACTTTTTTTCATTGCGGTAGTCCTTGCTGTCTCAGTCTGACTCTTATTCTTGTGCCACTGAGATGTTGCTGAAGATGTGGGCGACGATAACACTGCACTGCTGGGGACAGGGCTACTTTGTGTAGCACTACCAGAGAGAATGTCTCCCTGTCCTTCCTCTTCCACTGTGATCGGATCTTCTACTCGTTTATCCCCACCAACACCAATGGTTGCAGTTTTTATGCCGCGAAGGTGGTCCTCCCAGCTGATCAAGTGGTGTTTTTTGAGATGGGTTATTTGGCCTCTGGTACCATAGTTTGTACCAAGCTTACCCCGACTAACAGAGGTATTACAAATGGAGCATATAGCAATGTTCTCCTCCTTTTTGCTAACCGTAAAAAAGTCCCAAACTGGGGAGCTTAACTTTTGCCTCCTGCTGGAGGTGCCACTTCCAATGCCGGATGAACTGGAGGGTGTGGGTTGAATTTGACTGTACCACTACCTACTTCTACTGAGGTGGTGGTTGTGCTTGATGTAGGTCGCTGCCGGGCCTTTGCTAATGCAAATATGGAAGCTGTAGGTCGTGTTGGTGTTACCTGTGGAGGTATGCGTGCTACATCCCTCGCAGCGATTTTGGATAGGGTAATAATGTTGGTCTCCATCTCCTCGGGGCCGGGAGTGATGTTCATGATGACTGGCTCATCATCATCATCCTGCTGTTCTACATCGACCTCCATAAGTGTAAGGCTTTCTGGAACCTTCCTTTTCCCTAGCCTGGTCTTGGGAAGTGTCTTCCTCTCAGACTCAGTTTGTGGCTTCAAAGTGGCATCTAGATCATCAGAAGGGGGGCTTGGTGAAGAACTTGATGGACTAACCCTCCTTTTCCTTGCTGGAGATTTGGAAGACAATGGATCTTCTGAATGAGTGGCTTCCTCTTCTTCTATCTCTGCATGAGGCTCAATTTCCTGAACTGACCCTACTTCGGGAGGAACAACAACTACTATTGCGGACGGTGGTTGCGGCTGTTGTTGTTGACCACTTATCTGCTGTGTTTCCTCCTGCGTTGATTGGGTACTACTTTGAGATAGCGATAAGTTTATCTCAGGCTCAGCATCACTGCTTTCCACCATTAGGCTGGCTACCTCTTCCACACTCATGTGCTTGGGCCTGGGTTGGTGGGTTGGGCCCACTGATGCGGAGGTGCTGCCCCCAGCTTGCCCCCCGGACACCGTGGCTGCAGGCGTAATTTTTTTTCCCCAAAAAAGGTATTGGGCGGCACACCAGACTTAAGTGTCACTTCCTTCTTCTGTTCCTTCTTCTCAATAGCAACTTTCTTGGTACTGGAGGACCTGGTACCTGCTTTCTTTGGGCCCATCTTCTTCAGATGTCAGCAGCACTCAGTTGCACAAGTTGCAGAGATGTCTGGTCAGGTCACACGTCACGTCGTGTACAGCAGCAGGACGTCTGTCTGGCAGTACAAGGGGCAATGATGACACACCTCCTCCTAAGTCTTTTGTGCACCTAAAAGCAAAAAAGCCAGAAGAACATCAGTCAAACGATAGCACAAATCAAACTAATATAATATATTACTTAGTGTGTGGTTGTCTCAATTATTAAATTTTAGAAACTCAGTGAACAACAACAGTGTAGCCATTTATGAGACTTTGACAACAAGGCCAGGGCTTTCCTGGTGTACTGTGTAGTGTGTACACTCAGGAAGAATAAGAATAGCAAAGAACAAAAACAAAAATGTAGTGGAGCCTGAAAGGCCTAAATTTGTGCATCACGTGGGATGGATGCAGCATCAGGGAGCTGCAGCTGGCAATGGGGATGGATTTGGAAGCAGTAAGACAAGAGGAACAATGGAAAGACACGCAGGCCTATGTGGCAAAAACAGCACACTACTAACTATCACCACAAAATGGCCCCCAGCCACATGGTCACTCACAGGCACAAGGCACGGCAAACAATAAACTCAAGCAGGCCTATATGGCCAGACAAAGGATGCCTGATAAACAACACACACAGCTTTAATGCAAAAACTAAAATCCACATGGCTAAAAACAGGTTGGAAAGTTACACAACAACCACAACAACAACACATACACACGCAAAAAAGGCATTTATTTAACACACCCAAAAAGTGAAATAGACCCCCCAAAAAAACCCACATTTTGCAATTTAATCGAATGCCATCCATGCCCTAAATGATGTTTAAATTCAACAGACAACACAAACAGTTTTTATGCACCCATGATGACTACCTCTGGGTCTACTGGCAGACTAGGCCGCACGCTTGGAGGCCTATGGCAAAAGCACAGTGGCTGGTCCCACAAAATGGCCGCCACCACATGGCCAGGCCATCCACAACAACAAGAAAAGGAAGACAAGACAGACAATGCAGGCCTATGGCAAAAGCACAATGCTTGGCTTCACAAAATGGCCGCCACCCACATGGCCAGGCCACCCACAATAACAAGAAAGTGAAGACAAAGGACAGGACTAGGAAGTTGGAGACTCTGGGGAACTTCCTTCCTCTTTAAAAAAATTGTAAAAAAAGAAAAATGACTCCTTGTTCACAAAACTACATCTAAATGACAACCTGAGGAGTTTTTGAGCAAAATGAACAAAATCATCATTTTCGAGAAGGTTTTATGCTGCTTGAGAGATATTCTTCGCCAGATTGTAAATTCTGCGTGTTCGGCATCGCGGTCGTCACAAAAAGTCATTATCGGGTGCGCGCGAAAACACATATTGAGCGCGCTAAGAAGAAAAAAAGTGTAAGTCCGCGTTGTCGCGCAGTGCGGAGTTGCCAAAAGTCCGCGAGCTGAACACCCAGGGTTACCTACTGGCTGAAAAGGCCTATTTATTTAACACACACCAAAAAACTGAAATACCACCCCAAAAACCACATTTTGCAATTCAATCCAATGCCATCCATGCCCTAAATGATGTTAAAATTCACAGAAACAGTTTTTATGCACCCATGATGACTACCTCTGGGCCTACTGGCAGACTAGGCCACAAGCTTAAGCCTATGGCAAAAGCAAGCACACTGCCTTGCTCCACAAAATGGCTGCTCCCAACATGGCCAGGCCACCCACAAATAATAACAAGAAAGTGAAGACAATCAATGCAGGCCTATGGCAAAAGCACACTGCCTGGATGGCTCCACAAAATGGCCGCTAGCCACCCAAAACAAAAAGAAATGGAAGACAGACAATGCAAGCCTATGGCAAAAGCACACTGCCTGCCTTCACAAAATGGCCGCCACCCACATGGCCAGGCCACAACAACAACAAGCATAAGCCAAGGGGAACAAAGAAAAGACATGCAGGCTGTTAGACCTGGCATCCTTGGCGTGGGTCTCCCTTCCATTTTTTGATGATGTTATCGATCTGTTTTTGCTGGTTTAGATGCTTTGGGCACTGTGCCACTGCTATTCAGTGCCACAGTGCAAGTGCTCCCTATGATAAATTGTGTTATGCATTAGTGACTCCATGATTGGATGATTGGTTTACTTGTCAGTCCCTAGTACAGTGCACTGAGTGTGCCCAGGGCTTGTAAATCCAATGCTGCTGGTGGGCTTGCAGCACTGGTTGTGCCACCCACAGAAGCAGCTTGTAAAATGTGTCTCGGGCCTGCCATTGCAGAGCCTGTGTGCAGCCCAGGGCTGCCATGTCGACTTGGTGAGTACACCCACTTACCAGTCCCTAAACCTTCCCTTTACTGCATGTTGGTCACCCCTAAAGTAGGCCCTAGGGCAGGGTGCATTGTAAGTATAATGTAGGACATGCCCTGGTATGTGTGGCATGTCCTAAAAGTGAATTACAACCATTTTCGTTTTTCACTATTGCAAGGATACCTGCTCCCCATAGGCCAGATTGGGCAGTCTGATTATTACTCCTTATAATCCTAACTGACCCAGGGAACATGGTAGAAAAACGAATTTAGTATGCCTGAACTTTAGTGAAGTTGGTTTTAACATTCTGTGTTTGAAAATACCACTTTTAGAAAGTAGGTATTTTCTTGCCTAACTATCCAAGCCTGCCTCTGCTAGGTTGTTTATTCCTTGTCTGGGTTTGTGAGTGACAGGGGCTGGGGGACTCCAGGAGACAGGGTGAGTCAGCACAGGGCTGAATAGAGAGATCTGCATCCAGAGTGGAGGGAGGAGTTGCACCTGGGTCTGAATAGGGCTGTGCCTGCCTTCCACAATGTTGGCTCCACCTCCTGCCGGGCGGCTGAGCTCTCTGCCCCACATTCTGAAAGGAAAGAAGGAGTCCTGTAAACAAAGTGCTCCAGGACTGACCAGAACTGGTTTTGGACTAGGCAAAGGCCTCTCTGCCTTCAGAGAACAAAGAGAAAAGGTGTATAAAAAGGGGACCCAGACCCCTAGGAAATTAGATCACTTTTGGGAAACAAGAAGAAACCTTTGCTGAGGAGCGGAACCAAGAAGAAACTGAGGAGAAGACTATCCCTAAGCTAGAGGGATCTGCCTGCAGTGGTTGCCTGACTGCCAAAGAAAGGAGAAGGGAACTTTGTGTGTACTTTCATCAACTTGCCTCCTTCGTAAGACCTTCAAATGGATCCCCCTCGAACACCGAAAGACAGTCACTCACGCCCTGGTCACCAGCAGACTTGACTACGGCAACGCACTCTACGCCGGAATAAACAAAAACCTCATCCGCAAGCTACAGAACATCCAGAACGCCGCCGCAAGACTGGTCCTCAACCTGCCAAAACACTGCCACATCTCCCAGTACCTGCGCACACTCCACTGGCTCCCCGTCGAGGCGAGAATCACCTTTAAGATGCTCACTCACACACACAAGGCCCTCCACGGCACCGGACCAGCATACCTGAACAGCCGACTCAAATTCCACGCACCCCAAAGGACCCTACGATCAGCCCAGCTCTCCTACGCCGTGGTCCCCCGCACCAGAAAGACCAGATCGGGAGGCCGCTCCTTCTCCTTCCTCGCGGCCAAAGCATGGAACGCCCTTCCGCTCCACCTCAGACAGACAACATCGCTCCTCATCTTCGCAAGAAACCTCAAAACCTGGCTCTTCGACAGACCCCCTCCTTGATGGAATGGAACCTGCACCCCCCCACCCCTAGCGCCTTGAGACCCTTACGGGTGAGTAGTTGCGCTTTAACAAACTCCTGATTGATTGATTGATTGATTGATTGAACTTGTGGAGCATCTCCAAGGGCTTGATTCCAGAGCTTGCCTACTGTTGAAGTCTCAGGGACAACAGACTTCACCCACCAGCTCCCCCTGTATTCCCTTGCTGGGAATTTTGACCTTCTGACACACTTGCGTGTCTCTGGGAGATGGAAGCGCGACTCAAGACGAAGATGCGTGTCGCCGCAGCCGCTGATCCTCGCATTGCCGGAGAAGAGTGTCGACGTCGCATCAGACGCCGGTGCATCCCCAAAGAAGTGCGCCGCTGACACCCTTGCATCCTTCGAAGCGCCTCGCAGCACTGGAGAAAAGTGTCGCCGTCGCATCAGACGCCGTCGCATCCCCAGGGCAGAGCATCGACCTCGCATCAGACGCCGACGCATCGCAACACGAGGTGCGCCCCGCATCCCAGGAGAAGATCGTCGACCTCGCATCAGACGCCGTCGCATCGCCAGGGAAGCGTGTCGCAGGGCCTGTCGCGGCTCCAAAGACTCATCGAAATCGCCGCACGGCCGTCGGTCATACATGCATCACCCCTTCGTTGTCGCAACCTCCAGAAGACGCCACTTTGTTTCTTTGCACCAGATCTTCAACGCATCACCGTCCTTGCGTGTAAGGGACTACCACATCACTTTCCCTGCAACACTTTTCGTTGCCCCGCGTTACGCATCTCAGGTACATTAAACTCAAAGTGTCGCATTTCCATTTTAAGAGACTCAAGCTAATTCTACCTTCTTTAAAGTATAGTATTGTGGATTATTTTTGTCGTTTATGGTCTTGTGGTAACTCTATATAAAAGATACTTATTTTTATAATACAACCTGTGTGGTGTCCATTTGTAGTGTTGTCACTGGATTACTCTATGTGTTCACAAATGCTTTACACACTGCCTCTGAACTAAGCCTGTCTGCTCGTGCCAAGCTACCAAGGTGGTGAGCAGGGGTTATTTCAGGAGTGTACCCCTTACCTTGACTAGAAGCAAGGGTCCCTATTTGGACAAAGGTACCTACCTCTGCCAACTAGAGACCCCCAGTTCTAACATTGGTGGCAGCGGTGGGATTCTGGACTTGCATTTGTGACTCATGTACAGTGATTGGTGAACACTACCTAGTGAGTGCAGACCAAAACCACATACTTTTGGTAGATATTCTTTTCTGGAACTTTCCATTTTTGCTAAAAACTGCCAAGTTTAATCACCATGGATACAGCAGCATCCATAGTATCTGTTGATAATGATTGGGAAGAGGAGAAACTGGAATGCTACACCGTTACCCAGCTCAAGCACTTCTGCAGGAAGTTCAAAGTTTCTATGACCGGAATCACCAAGAAGGATGATTTCCAAAAGGCGCTGAGGGCCTGGGTTGAAGCAAGGAAAACCCCTGAGATTGAGGAGGGGGCTGAGAATGCAGATGAGCAGCTGGATGGGCCAGTGGGTCCAGGGGAGAGGAGAGCATCTTCCACCGTGGGTAGCAGTGTTTCTGCCAGAGGTCTGTCCCCAGAAGAGCTGGAGGACAGAGAAAAGAATAGGATGCATGAGTTGGAGCTTGCCAAAATGAGTGGGCAATTAGAAATTAGGAAATTAGCCCTGGAAGGAAAGAGAATGCAGCTTGAGCATGAGAAAAGTTTGAGGGAGTTGGATTTGAAAGCTAGGAGCTTAGAGATTACTCCCTCTGGTGGCAGCGCACCGTCAATGCCTGTTGAGGCTAGGGTGTATATTCCTAAGGATGTGGTCAAGGAGTTTTTTAAGAATGACGATATTGGGCAATGGTTCAAGGCCTATGAGGTAGCCATGACTTCCCACCGGGTCCCTGGGAAAGATTGGGGAGCGCGGTTGTGGGGTCAGTTCCTTAGTGAGGGGTGGGATACTTTGTTGGACTTGCCCTCTGAAGTTTATAATTCCTACAGCCACACGAAGAATGCATTGATGACCAGGTATGGGTTGACTCCTGAACTCTATAGGCAGAGGTTCAGGAACTGTAAGAAGATTGAAGGCAGTACCTGGGTTGAGTATGTGACTTTTTTTTGCAGAGCCTTGGATGGTTGGGTAAAGGGTAGCAAAGCAAATGATTTTCAGGCGCTCTTTGATTTGATTGCATGGGAGCACTTGTCCAGTAATTGTTTTCCTGAGCTACGCCAGCACCTGATTGACAGTAGGCTGACTAACCCTAGGCAGCTTGCTGAGGAGGCTGACCGCTGGGTGAGCACCCGGGTCCACAACGGTCACATGGGAGACTCCGCCAAGGGTGGGCAGGCTCCCCAGCAGAGCAGTGGGGGGGACAAGGACAAACAGAGGGAGTTCCAGAGAGGGCCCCAAAGTAAACCCCAAGGGAACCAAGGGAAAGGTTCCCAGCCTCCCCCTGAGAATAAGCACGGGGCCCGACAGGTCCACCTGTTCATAGGGGTCCCTTAGGCCACAGGGCCAATGATCCCCATTGCTCTTTGTTTGGAAAGCCAGAACCCCCTGGTGCAGTCCCCTGGAAGTTGGCTAGTGTAGCCCTGGGGGAGGAGATGGGTGTCCAAGGTGGGCGGGATCCTGTAGTATTGTCCCTTGTCTCATTAGGAGACTCTGAGATGGTCCCTAGGACCCAACTGCCTGAGAACACTAAGAAGTACAGGCAGTGGGTGACCATCAATGGCCATAGGGTGGAGGCTCTGAGAGACACAGGAGCCAGTGTGACAGCTGTCAAGTGTCACCTGGTGTCCAAAGAGCAGGTTGTCCCTGATGCATTCTATCCAGTTGTTGCTGCTGACAACACAGAGAGCCACTGCAAGGTGACTCAGGTTCCCTTTGAGTGGGGGTGGGGTCTCAGGTACTCTTCAAGTAGCTGTGAGGCCAGCCATGCCTGTTGACTGTTTGTTAGGGAACGATTTGGAGAGCTCCCCTTGGGCTAAGGTGGAGCGGAGTGCTCATTTGGAGATGTTGGGCTTGCCTGATTAGGCGTGTGTGACCACCCGGTCCATGGCAGCCAGAGGTGTTCAAGAGGACCTGGAGCCTGAGAGGGAGCCCCTGGTGCCTGCCGGAGAGAGAAGAGGCAGGGGGCGCGGGAAACCGGCCCCCAAAGTTCCCACGGTCCAGGAGGAAGCAGACCCTGAGGGGGATGCCCTGGAGCCTACAGGGGAAG
Organism: Calotriton arnoldi; assembly: GCA_963921515.1. Lineage (NCBI taxonomy): Eukaryota > Metazoa > Chordata > Amphibia > Caudata > Salamandridae > Calotriton > Calotriton arnoldi. The sequence goes on along the minus strand of CAWUFW010021966.1, from coordinate 69,783 downwards.
AGGTAGCTGAACTGGGGGACCTGCCTGAGCTGACCCATTGGCAGCAAGATGGAAGAACCTCCAGGGAGGAGTTCTGCGAGGAGCAGAACAAGTGCCCTACTCTCGTGGGACTGAGGCAACAGGCCAAAGACCAGGCAGCAGGTGATCAGTCTGGATCACATTGGATCTACTGGGAGAATGGTCTCCTGTATAGCGAGCCTAAGGTTGCTGAGCCTGGGTCAGCCCATGTGCTGGTGGTACCCCAGCGCTTCAGAGCCTTCCTACTGGGTTTGGCTCATGATGTGCCTTTAGCAGGACATCTGGGGCAGGACAAGACCTTTGAAAGGCTTGTCACCCATTTCTTTTGGCCCTAGATGCGCAGGAGTGCCGCCGCTCACTGCAGGACCTATCAGACTTGCCATGCAAGTGGAAAGAGTGGGAGGAAGCAGAAGGCTCCTCTCCAGCCATTCCCTGTAGTCAGCATCCCCTTTGAACGGGTGGGTATTGACATTGTGGGGCCACTGGACCCCAAGACAGCCATGGGCAACAGGTTCGTCCTGGTCTTCGTGGACCATGCCACCCGGTACCCTGAAACCATCCCTCTGAGGACAGTGACGGCCCCCGTGGTGGGACGGGCACTGATGGGAATTGTCTCCCATGTGGGGTTCCCTCAAGAGGTGGTGTCTGACAGAGGTACTAACTTTATATCCAAGTATATGAAGTCCCTGTGGCATGAGTGTGGTGTAACGTACAAGTTCACCACTACTTACCACCTCCAAGGAAATGGGTTGGTTGAGAGATTCAACCGGACCCTGAAGGGCATGATTATGGGTCTGGAAGAACCCATGAGGCGTAAGTGGGACGTCCTCTTGCCATGCCTTCTTTTTGCATACCGTGAGGTGCCACAGACGTCTCTAGGGTTCAGCCCCTTTGAGCTTCTGTATGGTCACCCAGTGAGAGGACCTCTGAGTTTGGTCAAGGAAGGCTGGGAGCAATCTCCCAGGAAACCTCCCCAAGATGTATATAGCTACATGCTGGCCTTCAGGAACCAAACTAGGCGTTTCAGGCAACTTGCTGAGGCAAATCTGGAAGCCTGCCAGGAGGAAATGAAGCGGTGGTACGACCAGAATGCCACTCTGGTTGAGCTTCAATCTGGTCAGAAAGTGTGGGTCATGGCCCCAGTGGAGCCCTGTGCGCTTCAGGATAAGTGGACCGGACCCTCTGAGGTGGTGGAGCGCAAGAGTCCTGTTACCTACTTGGTGGACATGCGGTCTCCCAGGAACCCCTTGTGGGTCCTGCACGTCAACCACCTGAAGCCCCACTTGGAGAGGTCCCAAGTGGGCATGCTCTTAGCTACAGATGCTGGGATGGAGGAGGAGACCGAGCCTCTTCCTGACCTCCTGTCAGCCCAAGAGCAAGATGGATCAGTGGAGGGTGTGAACCTCTCTACCCCCCTGTCATCTGAGTAGCAAGGTGACTGTCGCCAACTGTTGGGGCAGTTTTCTGACCTGTTCTCCCTGGTTCCTAGTGTCACTGACTGGTGCGTTCATGATGTGGATACTGGGGACAGTCTTCCTGTCAAGCACAAGGCTTACAGGGTGACTGACAGGGTGAGAGCTTGCATCAAGGAGGAGGTCTCCAAGATGTTTGCATTGAGGGTAATTGAGTCCTCTCACAGCCCTTGGGCTAGCCCAGTGGTCTTGGTCCCAAAGGCTGCCGCGCCTGGTGCCACACCCGAACTCCGGTTCTGTGTGGACTACCGAGGACTCAATTCCGTCACCAGGACTGACACACACCCCATCCCCAGAGCTGATGAGCTCATAGATTGGTTAGGGGCTCTCCGGTACCTCAGTACGTTTGACTTAACGTCTGGGTACTGGCAGATCGCCTTGACTGATGGGGCAAAAGAAAGGTCAGCATTCTCCACACCAGATGGGCACTACCAATTCTGGGTGATGCCCTTTGGGATGAAGAATGCCCCTGCCACCTTTCAGAGGTTGGTCAACCAGGTGTTGGTTGGACTGGAGGATTTCAGTGCCGCCTACCTGGATGACATCGCAGTGTTCAGCACCAGTTGGGAAGAACATCTGCGCCACCTCTGGGAAGTGTTGATGGTTCTGCGGAGGGCAGGCCTCACGATCAAGGCAAGTAAGTGCCAGATCGGGCAGGGTTCCGTGGTGTACTTGGGACACCAGTGTGGAGCGGCCAGGTGGCGTCCCTACAGCCCAAGATAGATACCATTCTGGCTTGGGAGCCCCCCAAGACCCAGACAGCGATGAGAGTCTTCCTAGGACTCACCGGGTATTAAAGGAGATTTGTCAAGGGGTATGGCAGCATTGTTGCACCCTTGACAGAGCTGACTTCCAGGAAGCAGCCCAAGAGAGGGATTTGGACTGGCACCTGTTGTATATTTCCTAGGGTGTCCATAAACGGGCTTTCCAGACTCATGTCCTTATATAGGCACAATTCGCCCTGCCCTTATATAGGCATAAAATCCCAGACCTTATTTAGGCATAAACCATGCACTCCAAATACAGGCATGGATTCCGACATCCGTCCACCCTAGCGTCACAACGAGTTCATGAAAAAACAGACCCTTAGGCTGCGGGAGATTCCCTAGCCCAGGACTACTGATTTCTTCAAGGACTCATATATTATGCATGAACATTTATTCCTTAGGGGTTCATTCATGACATCTTCCGCTGTCCAACTAACGTCAATGCTAACATTCTGAGGTAATTCTCAGGTATAAATATACCATCCCAAACCCCTGTAAATCAGAGGAGACCTCGACTTCAGAGGAGCCTGTTTCCCGGCCGGTCGCACTGAGAAGACGCTGTCATTCCTGCACGCAGAGAGTCCAGCTTCCAGTGAGCTAACTTCCCTTGCGGAGCGTTGGAGTTCGAGTTTGGAAAGAGATTCCTACCTCTCTCATTCTTCAGGTATGGAGCAGACTAGAACCTAGAGGGACTCTTGGCATACTAGACTCTTGGCATACTAGGCTTAACATACTCTTAGTATACTATAGTCAGGAATACATTACCTACTTCTACTTCTCCCTACACCTAGGACAGGTTAGGTACACTGGGGTAGAACTAGGCTAGAAACGCATCGTATGAGTACTCGCATTTTTAGGCTGTGTCATTTTATGTAAATGCATATATGCTGAAAAGATAATGCTAACGCAGTAGTATTTATTTCTACTGCTCACTCTGTACATTATTTATCTCGCATACTGTCTTGTGATCGTAACAGCACATTTAACTTACAACAGAAACAAGACTGTTCAATAAATCTTTTATTGAAATGCCCGTCTGTTATTTCTGTGTAACTTTGAGAGTAACTAAACATGCATGACTGAGCTGAGTGAAATAGTTATCTATTGTTTCTACGACTCTGGGACACGTCCTGATTCTAAAAGGGAAACACAGTGGTCATGTTTTGCGGCTGCCAGAAACTACTCCCTTCTTGTTGTCAAGGAGTTTCTAGTGGCCTCTAAGCTAGCTGGCACAAGTAATTAAGTTTAATATACTCGAAAGAAACATACTGACCTTAGTCCTATGTCAAACCTATAGGATATATTATTCCAATGCGCAGAGCCTATTAGGGAAATAGGAGCTACACTACATGGCGCCCAACGGTTTGGTAAGGCAGTAATTCAACGTTAGATACTGAGTAACTCAGCCGTGCTTCTTTTTCTCTCTCAGAGACCCCTACCCATATACTCCAAAAGACGTCTGGAGTGGGCAGGGTTAGTATCCGCCACTGCTACATAGGGCAGTACCCTATATATTAGCTGTTTGGTTTGCTCAACGTTGAAGGATACAGTGTTCCACAATATTGTGCACCTTATCTTTGTTTCCTTGAAACTTGTTCTACATTTTTCAAAAAACAAAATGACTGAAGACGCCGGAAACGGTGGAGCTGCGGCTGATCCAGCCCAACCAGCATTTTTTAACAACACCGGTTTAAATGAAACCGAGGAGGGTGTCATTGACATCGCTCCAAACTTAAGGAGAGCCATTACTCTAAAACTTATAAAACATGGCCTACCACTGAGAGGAGGTAGAGCAGTTTTCGCGATAGAGGCACACGAATCCTTTCAGTCAGAGGTATTCTATTCATGGGTAATATTTCCTGAATCCAATTCAGTAACACACATGTTTCACTTCTACAAAGAAGATGAACCACCAGAGGAATACATTCCTTTCGAGGATATTGAAATTCCATTAACATACCAGGAGCATCAGCTCTGGTTTAAAGGCGCCCTAAAACATCACAGAAATATAACAAGGCTCGGTCCACTAGGTAGACCAGGAGCAACATGGCCGATTCTAGCCGGCTACACACCTAATCCTGATCTGGATATAATGTCAGATGAGGAATTACATACTCAACTCACAGAGTTAATAAAAATATACAGACAATTGGTCCAATATGTCATGCGGACTTTCACAGTCCAACAACCATTAACAATTCCAAATTAAACCCCTCACCAGGGGAACACTCTAAAAATTACACCACAGACTCTATACGCAGTCATGGGTAAAATCCCCACTAAGCGGGAGCAAATTCCATTTTTGATAGCTCAAAAAATTACTCAAATCGAAGCAGTATTTCCAAATACTAGCCCGCATGAGAAACACAGAATCCTAACCATCAGTTTACCGATGGGGATCACACCACAACTGGAAGACTACACCACTTGGGGCTCAGTCTTTGCTGCCATCTACACTAAAACACACGGCATTCCGTCAATTGCGGTAATACCTGAAGTCCTAAAACAAATTCAAAACGAATACGGGGCAGAGCCTGCTTTAAATTTAGGTATGAAATTACTTAAAAATTTCGACCAGGTCTCAACAATAATATTATCTAATATTAAAGGGGAGGCAGCAGCAGTGGCGATACGACAAAAATTAAGGGAATTTGATGTTACAGAACATCAAACTGAGCTACCCAGAATTATAGAACAATCTTATGCAGAATTAGGCAGAGATAGTTTGGGTGGGAGACCAGTTAAACCAAAACTATCTGAAAGTCCTGAGAAGGACTCAATTAAACAAACTCCTACATCTTCTAAAAAGAAGTGGGAGACTAACAAACAAAATTCAAACGAGAAACGTTCTCAATCCTGAGGTAGGTCTCCTCAAAAGGAGCCCTCTGAAAGGAGGTATAACCTCAGGAATAGGGATAATTAGAGAAAACCTGATAGGTATCAAGATACTGATACACGTTCCTCTCGTCCCTTTCAGGTCTCATCACAGACTTCGGAAAGAAGAGGACGGACAGAACATAGAGAAGAACGCGTGAAATCGAAAGACGACAAACACGCTCCAAAAACTAAAGCAAAACCTCAATTCTCCAAAAAGAAAGTAGCAGGTCTGAAGATAAGACATGCCGAGAATACTGAGAACACAACTCAAGAACGGAGAATGGGCTCAGACAATGCTGGACGGTGCAGCAGAAGTCACAATAGCTCGCCAGAGCCTGAAGGAACTTCTGGAGATAGTGGACTTGAATGAGTACATTACAGTAGAGACTGTAGACACCAGGGTTAGTACTCCACAAAAGTTATATGACATAACACTCCGGATGGAGGGAGACAAACCTAGACAGGTTAAAGCACTTTTTTGGGAAAAACTATCAAAGGGCTATGACATACTTCTAGCAGAAAAGGACTGGCCACCACAATTTGTCAGGGAGTGCCCACACGGCGAGGACATAATTATGCCTGCCTTCTCCAATCACATACCAATTCACCTAAAATATACATATGCCAGGAAATGGGCAGTGGCCCAGGCCCCAGCATTATATAAAAATCATGTAGGATGGGATGAGGACTCACCTCACCACAAAATAAATCTGAAACATGAACCAACTGCACAGAGGCAGTATCCAATAAAGCAAGAAGCTAAAAAACAGGTCAGGGAGATCTTAGATCAACTTGAATACCAAGGGGTGATTGAAACATGCACCTCCTCAATGAACAATCCTTTGTTTCCTGTCTCCAAACCAGACAATACATATCGTCTAGTTTTGGACTACAGACACTTAAACACTTGTTCTAAAACTTTTGCAGTGCAAAATGCACATAGCACAGCATTAATGAATAACATTGTGCGTAAAAAATACAAAACAACATTAGACATCTCAAATGGTTTCTTTTGTCAAAACATAGCACCTGAAAGTAGGTACTTAACGGCATTCTCCATAATGTCGACTCCCACAAGGGTTCAAGAACAGCCCAGGTTTATTCTCAGCGAGGGTAACGGAGTTACTACAAATTTATGACAACGAGGCATTGTCCTATGTCGATGATATCTATCTGACAGACGATGACCTGGAAAAACACTTGAACAGGGTGAGCACCATTATACTGGGATTCGCCTCTGAGGGCTACAAGTTCAACTTTAAAAAGTCCCGAATTGCCCATCTCAATGTCCTATTTTTAGGATATGAGCTTTCAAGTGAAGGCAAGAGCTTGGCAGCTAACTTTCTAGAGAAATGTGCGCTGCTTCAACCTCCAAAGACGCTAAAAAACTTACAATCCATCCTGGGTTTCCTCAATTTTGGCAGAACATACATTCTAAACTACGCAGAAAGGGTTAAACCTCTCTACGCATTAATCAAACCTGATTTTTCATTCAAAAACTGGACACAGGAACACACAGAAATTTTGCGTTCACTCCAGGCTAACATGTTAGCAACAAATCACTTACAAACACGAGTAAGTCAAAGAAATTTGGTGATTCGAATAATTTCGGGTTAATGTGGATTCACCTACTTAACCTTCAATGAGGGTGAGAAAATACCAATCGCATACAAATCACATTTGTACACACAAGCGTAAATGCGCTTCAGTTCAACTGAAAACATTCTAACAGCAGTTCAAACAGCTGTAGCAAAAGAAAGAGCCTTAGCCCAAGGGAAACGCATTATTGTCGTTACCCCGGTACCAGCTTTAGAAGCGGTCACAAAAGCAAGCATTCCAAATGCTAAAGCACTACATCCAAGATGGATACAATGGGTTAATTCTCTTGCTGCAACTGATGTTGAATATGTTTTTGATCCAGATTTAAAAACACAAGCATTTCTCCAATATGAACAAGAGTGTCCTCTGCCCACTGAGATTCTGCCTCTCGATCAGTACGAATTTATAATTTACACTGACGGATCCGCACAGCCTGCAACAGGGAGTAAGCAAGCATACAGTGCAGCGTGTGCTATCGTTAAAGCTCGCATGCGAAATGGCATCTTCAGACCTATGGTCACAAAAACTCAATCTCTAGGAGATTGTACAGCTCAGCGAGCTGAACTACAAGCATTCAAACTGGCACTTGAAAGTACGGATCAAGAATTCCCCACACTGATAGTGTGCGATTCCTTTTACTGTGTTCAGTCGTACAATGACTATAAACGAACCTGGCTTGAAAATAGTTTCAAAGATGCAAAAGGTGGCACAATAAAGCACAAATTGCTTTGGGAACAAGTAGTTCAGTTGAAAAACGAACTACCAAAGGCTCACGTGATTCACACACTGAGTCATCAACGTGATGGCGTTCACGTTGCAGGGAATTCATTGGCTGACGAAGCCGCAAAAGGGGCTGTTCAGACGGCTTCCGTAGCTGCGATCACTCGTTCAAAAACAAAAATAGACAGTGAGATAATGTTGGCTGTCAATGCTTCAAGCAAAGGCAGCAGTGCAGCGTTACCAAAAAAGTTTCCACTCAAGTACTCTTATGTAATTGATGCGAACAACGTTCCTTTTGCTCGAATCCCTGGAGTGGGGGATAGGGTAATTCCAAACAAGGAACGCAGATTAGGACTAATCCTAGCAGCACACGAAGGGATGGCTTCTGCCCATGCAGGTGTTTTGCGACAGTATCCTTGCTCAAGCAAAGATATTGGTGGCCTGGCATTCGGAAACAAACCAAGAACTATATTTTAGAATGTGATATTTGCCAACAGATGAAAGTCTCAACAGTGAAACGTCCTGCGCAGACACCCTTGTTAATTTCAGACAAACCATTAGCTTGTGTTTATCTGGACCACTGCGGTCCTTTGCAAAGGGACGGTAATTATAAATACATCATGGTTGCAGTGGATTCATGCTCTAGGTTCCTATGGTTATGGCCTCAGCGCTCGGCTGACGCTCGAACTGTTATAAAAGATTTGCGAGTCTTTATCGGCACATACACAATAGGCACGCTACATTCTGACCAGGGTCCTGCGTTTAGCTCTAGGGCTTACAAAGACGCCATGGCCAGTCTGGGCGTTGCATTGCGGTACTCCTCTCCATTCCATCCTGAGGGAAATTCTGTTGTGGAAAGGAAAAACCGGGACATAAAGCAGTCTATAACAGCTAGGGTATTAGGTTCGGATGATGGGTATGTCAAACACCTCAATAGCGTACAGCGTGCACTCAATAACCTGCCAAGAAGTTCTCTAGGGGGGGTCACTCCATATGAGGTCCTATTTGGGACAAGAATGTGGGTTCCCGACTTAGAACACGTAGGCACAGTGGTGGAAAATAAACCATTTGATATCAAAGATCGTTTGGCTGTTTTACAGGATCTTAACAAATTAAGAACGAAACAAAGCAACATATCCCTACAGCCAACCACCACTGGGGAAACATCGGCGGTCCCAGCAAGGCCTGTCTGGATTCCAAAAGTTGGGGATCTAGTCAGAGAAAAAATCGCGGACAAGAAGGAATTTGGACCTTCTTACAGACAACCAGTACCTGTTCTAGCAGTACAAGGAACGAGAACAGTACTTCTGCCGCCCCTTGCTGGAAGGAAGGAGAAAAGATTTGTGTCCATCGACCTCAACAAACCACAACATGTGGCCAATACTAAGCAGTAGGCCTCGTGGACTCCGACCTAGTAGCAGACGCACTCCTCTCGCTACTATCCAAGAGGTTCAGACTGAAAGACTGATCACAATCGAGAATTCAGCTGTAACAAATGAAGGACTAAGCAACCAAGCTATGGAACTCATCCCTCTTGACAACCAAGTAACAGTTCGTCCAAATACACCTGTCTACACCAACGTGACACGTGAAGAACTGGTTCCTGTGATTTTAACAAATCCTGATGCAATTCCAACAATTGACAGAACTGCTTCTGGCTATTTCATTGACTTTGATACGTTCTCAGAAGATCCAAGCGAACCTGAAACGACGCCAGCATCATTCAAACTAAAGCAGCAAGGACAAGACTTTATTCACTTTCTGAAAAAGACTTATCTGGTTTCTCCATGGATTGAACTCTGGATAACATCTGGACTTTTTGTTTTCCTGCTCTGGCTAGCTTTGGTAACAACTGTAAGCGTGCTTATAAGTGGCAGATACATCCATGTGAACATTGAAGGAAAAGACGTAAACGTACTTTTGAAACCACATAAATCTTCCCATCGTGAAGCAAGAGACTTGTCATCAGTGAACATCACAGCTGTTCCTATACAGGATGGTATAGTGTGGGACAAAACATATTATGAAATATTCGGCCCGAATGAACAATTGAACATTCCACATTTGTTTAAAATTTCACTAAGTGATTTAATTACGTCCAGTACCTATTCAGATGATTGGGACTTAGAGACTGTAAATGACATAATGTTTGATCTAGAAAAATCTGCTGCATTTTCTAAAAATGAATATTTAGAGGGTTCATCAGACTATGAACAACTGTATTGTTATAACCACTATGGTCATCATTATTTGCATAAAACTGCATATCCAAGAAATGTGTTTATGTATAACCAATGGGAACATTGTCCTACACCACCACAAGGTAGTTCGAAAACTTTTGCTAGTAAATTTCCATATTTTTCAGGTTCTAATACATCTGACCCAGAAACGTTTTACTTTAGAAATGTAAACAAAACAGGACTGAACACTATGTTAACAAATACGAAACAGATTTACTCTGAAGCATTTATTGCCCAACTGTCTACACAGGGTTTCGACTTATGGAAAGACACAATAGAGACAAAAACTGTCTGGGGTAGTAAAGATTGGCAAGTACAGGGTATAGAAGCTTTATTTAGAGCCTGTATCATCCCTGAACAAATACTGTTTTTGAATGAAACCGTCCAACAAACATCTTGTCTTGGATTAGCCAAGATCAAAGAGATGAAAACACCTTCTGTGCCAACACCTGCCAGTGATAACGATACAAAGGCAGTGGTGACAGTTGACAATATACTACAACTCAACAGATCTAATCCAAATTGGAAAAAATGGTTGATCTGGCCCATAGACACAAACAACTGTCAGGAAAGATTCCTGAATAAAACTCAGGGCTTTACTATTCATAGGCCAGACCCAAGATATGTCCAAAGACAGCATCCGGGGGTAGTAACAACATACAGTATAGGAAAATTATGCCTCGATGGGCTGCATAAATCCACACTACAGGATGTGAAACAACACTTATCCTTACTTACAGGAGACACAGACCTTAGGGATTTCTTGATTGGACCAAGAAAACCGCGTCAAAAACGTTTCATATATGCCGGCATTTATGCTGCTTATAACGAAGCATGGAAAGTGTCACAGATAGAGGCCGCAGAACGAATACGTGAACTTGATCGTATTAATTTAGAGAAAACACTCTCTGTGGTCGACAATGGGTTAACAACTTTGTCCTCCAGAATATATTCATTGGATGGCATTGTATCCTCTGCTATCGACATTCTAGAACAAGATGTGGCTATGTTACAACAAGGTCAATCTCAATTACGTTCTATAGTGTTATTAAGCTGGACGCTGCAATCTTTGCAAGCGGGCTATGTGCCTTGGCGTTTCATCAACACGTCGTCTCTGTTTGCAGAATACAATCTAACTGATAAACAGATCAAATTGGCACAAAGGGAAGCAAGGTATACAGTGCTGAGCATTGAAAAAATGGAGAAATTACCATTCACAGTGGCAGAAAAACCAGCTACAGAATGGCTTATTCATGGCAAAATAACATTACCTGTGACTACTTTTCAGTTTCAGTATTGCCTCAGACAAATGCAAGCAGGCAAATATGAAAGGTTGGGTAGGGAATACATTAAGACATCTTGGGATTTACCGTATACACATAGATGTTGGAGTGGGGATCGTGAAGTGTTTCTGAGCGGTACTAACTGTAAACATGCACTGACCGGTTCACTCATATGTCAGGACATTTCTTTACACGGGGCTTGTAATGGTTCTGTGGCAAATTTGTCTTGCCATCAGCGGGGTACACCAGCTGCTGTGATTAATCCAACGTTTGGACAACTTTCTAACGGGAGTTACCTCATGTTGAATGATCAGAGTTGCTGTGGAATGTTGCCAGGCATCCCATATCTAGTAACGGTCAACTCCAGGGTCACTTGCTGTATACAAGTATTGTTTCCCCCAATAGACACAGTCAGGGAGTCGCCTCTATGGCCTTCGCTGAGCGTCTCTTTTATAAGATTTGATACTTTGAGCAGAATGAAAGCCATGCTTTTACAGAAAACAGTGCCTTTGACCTCGGCCAAAGAAACCTATGATCTACAAGTAGCAAGGACTTCGGCTGAGATACAGACTCTAATACGTACAAACTGCCCTATACATATCACGGAATTGTACATGTATTTAAGAGCATTTGCTCCGGTCTGTTAGCACCGTTCCAGGCAATACTTGGAATCATCCCCGACTTTGCACATTCGGTGTTTGGTGGCATATCATTAATTCTCGCACTTGTTGCCGGAATTTTATTCATCTTTCTGCTATTGCGCTATGGCCAGCCTATTCGCAGACATCACTCCGAGCGAAATGGAGAAAGCTCTCCTTGAAAGAAAGTGCTGTGAGCGAATAGTACAGCTATTGGGCATGACTCGTCTACGGGACCTTAATACAACTTGGTTCCTGTCATTCAGACCAATCTGGCAAGATTGCATCTTACCTGTTCTACGATGCCTGCTATGCGGTGAAGAATGCGTGTTGGACGCTTGTCTAACATATCCATCAGCTGCGCCAAAAGATGTCGATACTTTGCTGGTCCCAATAACGGCCCATGCTCTGTGTTGTCCCCAGAGGCTACCAATCCTGATGTCAGCATTCATTGAGATCTCACAGACGCTTCCGGCTGCTGATGAGGTACGAGAAAGAACTCCAGGCACACAGGTAACAACGGACGCGAACATTGCTGCGGCGACCTATGCTGAGAGCGATGCTTCACATCTTTGTGCGGTCAATTTCTTACACGAGGTGTTCCAACTTACACCAACGACAGTGGATGATGTTTTGTCTATTGAAATAGATGATCTCATGTTTACACCAGACCCGTAAATACTGACTCTGATTCAGCATACAGTGTTCCAGAGATGCAGTAACAATTTGGCCTTCATTTTTCAAAAACTTGGAACTCTACCAAATTTGAACTTTTTGTCCCATTTTTCGAACGAAAATGGCACTTCAATCTGCTTAAAGTAGAACTAGCCTTATAATACAGACTTGGCAGTACTTCCACGGACACTTAGTCATCTTGTGTGTCTAGAACAGTTCATTTAATTTTCATGACAGGAAATGACTTTGATTTTGAACAACTTATCGATCATTTACGTCAAATGTAAATATTGTTTTTATATTTCATTCCAATTGCATTTTTTATTTCAAACTTTATGCTAGAAATGAAAAGCATTGCTTGATGATGTACAGAATCCTTTGCATTTTTAATGTTTTTTAATGCTTTTAGAAAATATTTTTAATATGCAGTACTCCGTTTTAATGTTTAGCATTTTAAATGTTTAGCATTTTAGTATTATCGTACACTCGAAAGAGGAGTGGGTGTTGTATATTTCCTAGGGTGTCCATAAACGGGCTTTCCGGACTCATGTCCTTATATAGGCACAATTCGCCCTGCCCTTATATAGGCATAAAATCCCAGACCTTATTTAGGCATAAACCATGCACTCCAAATACAGGCATGGATTCCGACATCCGTCCACCCTAGCGTCACAACGAGTTCATGAAAAAACAGACCCTTAGGCTGCGGGAGTTTCCCTAGCCCAGGACTATTGATTTCTTCAAGGACTCATATATTATGCATGAACCTTTATTCCTTAGGGGTTCATTCATGACGTCTTCCGCTGTCCAACTAACGTCAATGCTAACATTCTGAGGTAATGCTCAGGTATAAATATACCGTCCCAAACCCCTGTAAATCAGAGGAGACCTCGACTTCAGAGGAGCCCGTTTCCCGGCCGGACGCACTGAGAAGACGCTGTCATTCCTGCACGCAGAGAGTCCAGCTTCCAGTGATCTAACTTCCCTTGCGGGGTGTTGGAGTTCGAGTTTGGAAAGAGATTCCTACCTCTCTCATTCTTCAGGTATGGAGCAGACTAGAACCTAGAGGGACTCTTGGCATACTAGACTCTTGGCATACTAGGCTTAACATACTCTTAGTATACTATAGTCAGGAATACATCACCTACTTCTACTTCTCCCTACACCTAGGACAGGTTAGGTGCATTGGGGTAGAACTAGGCTAGAATCGCATCGTATGAGTACTCGCATTTTTAGGCTGTGTCATTTTATGTAAATACATATATGCTGAAAAGATAATGCTAACGCAGTATTATTTATTCTACTGCTCACTCTGTACATTATTTATCTCGCATACTGTCTTGTGATCGTAACAGCACATTTAACTTACAACAGAAACAAGACTGTTCAATAAATCTTTTATTGAAACGCCCGTCTGTTATTTCTGTGTAACTTTGAGAGAAACTAAACATGCACGACTGAGCTGAGTGAAATAGTTATCTATTGTTTCTATGACTCTGGGGCACGTCCTGATTCTAAAAGGGAAACACAGTGGTCATGTTTTGCGGCTGCCAGAAACTACTCCCTTCTTGTTGTCAAGGAGTTTCTAGTGGCCTCTGAGCTAGCTGGCACAAGTAATTAAGTTTAATATACTCGATAGGGACATACCGACCTTAGTCCTATGTCAAACCTATAGGATATATTATTCCAATGCGCAGAGCCTATTAGGGAAATAGGAGCTACACTACACCTGTCAACAAGCTTTTGACACCTTGAAGACAGCCATGTGCACGGCGCCCGTGCTCCTGGCCCCCAACTTCTCCAAAGAGTTTATAGTTCAGACAGACGCTTCAGAGCATGGTGTGGGGGCTGTTTTGTCACAGATAAATGAGGAGGGCCTAGACCAACCTGTAGCCTTCCTTAGCAGGAGGTTACTTCCACGGGAACAGAGGTGGAGTGCTATTGAGCGTGAGGCATTTGCTGTGGTCTGGGCGCTGAAGAAGCTGAGACCATACCTGTTTGGGACTCACTTCTGGGTTCAGACAGACCACAGGCCCCTGAGATGGTTGATGCAGATGAGGGGTGAGAATCCAAAGCTGTTGAGGTGGTCCATTTCCCTACAGGGGATGGACTTCACGGTGGAACACCGCCCTGGTACAGAACACGCCAATGCTGATGGTCTGTCCAGATTTTTCCGCCTTAGTGAAGAGGACTCCCTAGAGGTAGGGTAGTTCTCCCCACATTTCAGCTGGAGGGGACACGTGTTAGACCTGGCATCCTTGACGTGGGTCTCCCTTCCATTTTTTGATGATGCCTCCAATGTTATTGATCTGTTTTTGCTGGTTTAGATGCTTTAGGCAGTGTGCCACTGCTATTCAGTGCCACAGTGCAAGTGCTCCCTATGATAAATTGTGTTATGCATTAGTGACTCCATGATTGGATGATTGGTTTACTTGTCAGTCCCTAGTACAGTGCACTGAGTGTGCCCAGGGCTTGTAAATCCAATGCTGCTGGTGGGCTTGCAGCACTGGTTGTGCCACCCAGAGAAGCAGCTTGTAAAATGTGTCTCAGGCCTGCCATTGCAGAGCCTGTGTGCAGCCCAGGGCTGCCATGTCGACTTGGTGAGTACACCCACTTACCAGTCCCTAAACCTTCCCTTTAATGCATGTTGATCACCCCTAAAGTAGGCCCTAGGGCAGGGTGCATTGTAAGTATAAGGTAGGACATGCCCTGGTGTGTGTGGCATGTCCTAATAGTGAATTACAGCCATTTTCGTTTTTCACTATTGCAAGGCTACCTGCTCCCCATAGGCCAGAATGGGCAGTCTGATTATTACACCTTATAATCCTAACTGACCCAGGGAACATGGTAGAAAAACGAATTTAGTATGCCTGAACTCAGGATGATAAAATACATCTTTTAGTGAAGTTGGTTTTAACGTTCTGTGTTTGAAAATACCACTTTTAGAAAGTAGGTATTTTCTTGCCTAACTATCCAAGCCTGCCTCTGCTAGGTTGTGTATTCCTTGTCTGGGTTTGTGAGTGACAGGGGCTGGGGGACTCCAGGAGACAGGGTGAGTCAGCACAGGGCTGAATAGAGAGATCTGCATCCAGAGTGGAGGGAGGAGTGGCACCTGGGTCTGAATAGGGCTGTGACTGCCTTCCACAATGCTGGCTCCACCCCCTGCCGGGCGGCTGAGCACTCTGCCCCACATTCTGAAAGGAAAGAAGGAGTCTTGTAAACAAAGTGCTCCAGGACTGACCAGAACTGGTTTTGGACTAGGCAAATGCCTCTCTGCCTTCAGAAAACAAAGAGAAAAGGTGTATAAAAAGGGGACCCAGACCCCTAGGAAATTAGATCACTTTTGGGAAACAAGAAGAAACCTTTGCTGAGGAGCGGAACCAAGAAGAAACTGAGGAGAAGACTATCCCTAAGCTAGAGGGATCTGCCTGCAGTGGTTGCCTGACTGCCAAAGAAAGGAGAAGGGAACTTTGTGTTTACTTTCATCAACTTGTGAAGGATCTCCAAGGGCTTGATTCCAGAGCTTGCCTCCTGTTGAAGTCTCAGGGACAACAGACTTCACCCACCAGCTCCCCCTGTATTCCCTTGCTGGGAATTTGGACCTTCTGACACACTTGCGTGTCTCTGGGAGCTGGAAGCGCGACTCAAGATGAAGAAGCGTGTTGCCGCAGCCGCTGATTCTCGCATCGCCGGAGAAGAGTGTCGACGTCGCATCAGACGCCGGCGCATCCC
Source organism: Calotriton arnoldi (assembly GCA_963921515.1). Lineage (NCBI taxonomy): Eukaryota > Metazoa > Chordata > Amphibia > Caudata > Salamandridae > Calotriton > Calotriton arnoldi. Next base: position 53,762 of record CAWUFW010021966.1, on the reverse strand, counting down.
AGAAGAAGCGCGCCACTGACACCCTCACATCCTTCGAAGTGCCTCACAGCACCGGAGAAAAGTGTCGCCGTCGCATCCCCGGGGCAGAGCATCGACCTCGCATCAGACACCGACGCATCGCAACACGAGGCGCGCCCACATCCCAGGAGAAGATCATCGACCTCGCATCAGACGCCGTCGCATCGCCAGGGAAGCATGTCGCAGGGCCTGTCGCAGCTCCAAAGACTCATTGAAATCGCCGCACGGCCGTCGGGCGTGCACGCATCACCCCTTTGTCGTCGCAACCTCCAGAAGACGCCACTTTGTTTCTTTGCACCAGACCTTCAACACATCACCGTCCTTGCGTGTAAGGGACTACCGCATCACCTCCCCTGCAACACTTTTCGTTGCCCTGCGTTACGCATCTCAGGTACATTGAACTCTAAGTGTCGCATTTCCATTTTAAGAGACTCAAGCTAATTCTACCTTCTTTAAAGTATAGTATTGTGGATTATTTTTGTCGTTTATGGTCTTGTGGTAACTCTATATAAAAGATACTTATTTTTATAATACAACCTGTGTGGTGTCCATTTGTAGTGTTGTCACTGGATTACTGTATGTGTTCACAAATGCTTTACACACTGCCTCTGAACTAAGCCTGTCTGCTCGTGCCAAGCTACCAAGGTGGTGAGCAGGGCTTATTTCAGGAGTGTACCCCTTACCCTGACTAGAAGCAAGGGTCCCTATTTGGACAAAGGTACCTACCTCTGCCAACTAGAGACCCCCAGTTCTAACACAGGCCTATATGGAAAAAGCAGCACACTACTAAACTACCACCACAAAATGGCCCCAAGCCACATGGTCACTCACAGTCACAACAGGCCATGGAAAACAATGAACTCAAGCAGGCCTATAATATGACCAGACAAAGGAGGCCTGCTAAACAACACACCTTTAATACAAAAATGCAAAAACGAAAATCCACAGGGCTACGAAAGGTTGGAAAGTTACACAACAAGCACACACACACATCCAACAAAGGTATTTATTTATTAACACACACCCAAAAAGTGAAATACACCCCAAAAACCACATTTAGCAATTCAATCCAATGCCATCTATGCCCTACATGGTGTTTAAATTCAACAGACACATGCACCCATGGGTACCTCTGGGCCTACTGGCTGAAATTCCAATCAAAGAAAAACAACTAGGCCCCTACTGAAACTACAGGCCACCCAGGCCACAACAATACATTTTAAAAACGATGAAAATCCCAAAAAAATGAAGGTACAAACAAGCCCCAATCAAACAAACAAGTACACCAATTCTCCAACTTACTTGTAAAATCTCAAATCCAAAAGTCCTCAAATCCAATCCAATGATATGATGCAGCAGACAGACACAAAAAGTGATCCTTCCAGCTCCAAATCCAAACGAAAGTGAACAGCACATGGACAAAGCACTGGGAGGAGCCTGCTGGACAGGAACAGGAAGTTGGAGACTCAGGGGCACTTCCTTCCTCTTGAAAAAAAATGTAAAAAAAGAAAAAGGACTCCTTGCACAAAAAACTACAGCCAAATCACAATCTGAGGAGTTTTTTGGAGCAAAATAATCATTTTCGAGAAGGTTTTATGATGCTCGAGAGATATTCTTCGCCAGATTGTAGTTTGTTCGTGTTCGGGATCGCGATCTTACCAACACTGCCGCCGGAAGTCAGATTGCGCGTCCGAAAGACGTGTTCGCGTTCGCACACTCTCGCGGGATCGTGCAACCAGATTCCAAATCTCGTGGCGCCCGCGAACGGATAGGAAATCGCGTCGGCGAATGCAGAATCACGGTAGGTCGTTACCGCGCACGTGAGAACGCATATTGAGCGCACGAAGAAGAAAAACAGGACGCTACGCTGCAAATTGCGTAGTGCTCGGTAACTTCGCGTTCTACGCGAATCGCGAAGTTACCGAAATGCTGCAAACTCCGCGAGCGTAGCGTAGTTCACCACCCAGGGTTAGACGTGAGATAGTAAGTTGTTGCACTAGCTGGTTTTGATCAATTTGTTCCCAAGATCTATACTTGGTTGATATGGACCTCATATTTAGGGCAGTATAAGTGGTAGGGCAGTTAATCTTGAAAAAGGTAGCTGAGTGATCTGACCAGATCAGAGGAATTACTTTGAGACTAGAGATGTCGTTATTGTTCAAGAACATCGCATAAACCCATAAAAAAAGGTGGAGGCATTGCTTTAATTCACAGGAACGAACTTGCATCCCACTGCTCAATACTACCTTCTGCGGATTGCGAGGCCCTTCTTTTTTAAATTTCTCCATCTGAACAAGAGACTTTTAAAGGAGTATTAATTTATCGTCCACCAGGCTCTAGAAGTAGTTTTCTGAACAACTTATTTCCTCTACTAGAACTGGGTATTCAATCGAGAGGTTTCACTATGTTAGGGGATATGAATTTCCATTTGGATACATTAGCCGATAAAGATACCCAGGAGCTTCTCGATATTACTTCTGAATTAGGACTCTGACAGCTAGTTAAAGGCCCCACACATCAAGCAGGACATATCTTGGATGGCTTGTTTACTAATAACCCTGCCATCTCTATCATATCCATCCTTCCTCTCACATGGTCTGACCACCACGCTGTTATATTTTGTTATGACTTGCCTAGATCTAGTGTAACTAATATGTCTAGCACTAAGTTCATGTGGAGAGCTTGGCATAATATTGACTTAGGTTTGCTTGAAAGCCAGTTAATGCAAAGCCAACCAGATTCAGAGCTGGAAGTAGAGGTCTCAGCCAGAAGCTACACTTCCTGGCTGGAATCCAATTTTGCCAAACTAGCACCTGTAACGGTGATAAATAAAAACAGAAAGACTCCTTCTGTGCCATGGTTTTCCGAAGCTCTTAGATTAGACAAACAAGCCTGCAGAAGGTAGGAAAGAATCTGGCGAAAGAACTATGAAGCAGATGAGAAAGATCAGTATAAATTAATGTTAGCAGATTATAAGAAAAAAATTATTGCTGAGAAGAGCCAATATTATACGCTGAAAATAGAGAAGGCGGGCAATTCCAGCAAGGAACTTTTTAAGACCATAAACAATCTGACAACGGTTAAAAAGGACGATGCTGCCAAGTGCGCTCAAGACTTCTGTAACACACTGGCCCAGGCTTTTAAATCATAGGTTGATCAAATTTATGATCAGTTTGCCATGTATAAATCAAATACCAAGGTTACAGAACAGGAAGCTAAGATTGTAATGCCTCTCCTAAATTTTACTCCCACCTTCTCAGTGCATATAGCCACCCTTCTCTCTAGGACCAAATCTGGGTCTCCGGGTGATCCTTGCCCTCCGAGGATCCTCAACAATATTAGCCATCTTATTAGCCCGGAGCTATCTAACATATTCAATCAGATGATTTCAACAGGCCGCATTTTCCCGTTATTAAAAAAACCCAATCTGGATATAATGGACCCGGCCAATTACCGACCTATTGCAAGGCTCCCCCTTCCTGCGAAAATAGTGGAGAAAATTGTAAATGTGGAACTTTCCACTTATATTTTAGATAACCACATTTTAGACCATAGTCAGTTTGGATTTAGGGCAGGTCACAGTACTGAGACAGCTCTGATAAAGACCACGGAGGAAATCCGCACTGCACTAGATGGTGGAGGGTCGGCGGCTCTTATCCACCTCGACCTGTCTGCGGCATTTGATACCGTGGACCACACCTTGCTGATAGAACCATTAAAGACCATAGGTTTAGGAGGAAAGGCCCTATCGCTTTTAAAGTCGTTTTTATCAGATATAACCCAAACAGTCCAACTAGGCGATTTTAAATCTGCACCTTTTATCCTGCCTTGTGGGGTGCCACAGGGCTCCTTGTTGAGCCCTATGCTTTTTAATATTTATGTGTCTGAATTAGCACCTTTAATCAGAAGCTTTAATCTAATTCCCACCTCGTATACCGACGACACCCAGTTGGTCATTTCTACTATAGACAAGGATGTTAACTATTCCAGCAAACTTCATGACTGCATGATCTCTCTGAGCAACTGGATGAGTGGGCTATTTGGAAAGCTCTTTCCTCCATGGTCGCCAGTTTGGTGGCCAAATACCTTGGGGCCCCCTCCTACACCGGTAGCTAAAGCTAAAAATTTGGGGGTCATAATTGATGAGAAGCTGAATTTTACGTCTCCGATTTCGAAGGTGGTGTCTTCCTTATTTTTTACTATTAGTACATTGCGTACAATTCTTCAGTTCATCCCTACAAATACCAGAAAAACAGTTCTAACTTCTCTGGTTTTATTAAAGTTGGACTACTGTAATGGCCTTTACATTAACTTACAGTCCAATCTACTCAGAAGATTGTAAACGGTACAGAATGCCGCCGCTAGATTAGTGCTGGATGTTCCCAAACACCAGTCCATTAGGGCTGGGATACAGAAGCTGCATTGGCTGCCAGTCGGCCAACGTGTAAAATTCAAGGCACTTTGTATTGCACATAAGGCACTTTACAGAGAAGGTCCACAATTTGTATGGGATGCCTTTAGCTGGTACTCTCCGAGCAGACTGCTACGGTCGGCCAATGCTTTCTTGATGCCCACCTCTAGAGTCAAAAGGTTGAACTGGGGGGGGAGGAGTTTCAGACACAGCACTATCAGGATATGGAACTCTCTTCCGCTCTCTCTCAGGAGGACTTCATCCCTGCTTGAATTTAGGAAACACCTCAAGACATGGCTTTTTACAAATTTATTTCTCTGACATAGTATCCGATCCGTAAGTGCCTAGAAAACCTATGGGTAGTAGTGCGCTATATAAATTGTTATAACATAACATAACATGGGGAATGGGTCAACAGCTTAACCTTGAGTTACTTTGGTGCTGCTAAATTAACTCCCTTGTCTGTCCCCTCAGCCCTGAGATAGATTGACAGTTGCTGAAGGGTGTCTTGGTTGGTCAGAGGTAAAACGCTTCCCTTCATAGACTTCCCAATGAATCGCCCTCCTATTCTTTTAAACAACCTGTAGAACACCTGTGGCTAACTCAGCCCTACAGGTTAAAAGGCAAGTCTTAAAAGTTGTGATCACTTTCAAAGTATTGGATCACTAAAAAATCCATAACTTTATTCCATGCTCTAGTAGAAAGACACTGCAGCTCCTGATCCAAACGTTGGTCTGTAAGGAACAATCTTCTAGAAGCCCCTATTTAGCATATACAGTGCATATGTTGTTTACTCGTAAGCGAGGGTGGCCTCATGGAAGTCTGTGTCTCGCCTCACCACTCGTACTCCTCTTGTATTAATGAGACACCAACATCCACCGACCAGGTCAGAATTCTGGGGATCATCCTGGACAAAAACAAGTGTGCAATCCTTGGGTCTATTTTGCGCAGAAAAGCAAAGAAAGGATATTAGTGAGTAAAGGACTGTAAAGAAGCCACAAACTATAACACACAGACTTAGCTGTGGGAAATTCCCTTTTTAGGACGAAATCCCTAACTCACCAAAGGTGACATGCTTCATCATATGGGATTCTCCTCTCAAAGGAACAACCTAGTTCCTTTGAGGGCTACAACCCCCTCTCTGAGAGTGAGGAGCTCAGGGATGTTTTAAATTTCTACTCTATTAGGATATTCTAAATCCACATGTGATGAGCAAAATAGTGTGAGCGAGGGCGCAGCGCAAAGAAAATGTAGAATGTGAGGAAAGTGAAGATAAAACTAGCTAGAGGGCGCAGAATGTAAGCTTTATTCAGGTGCACCCACTGTCAGGATTAAAAACAGTGCACCAGCAACATGGATTTAAGCCGCAATGGTATGGTGGAAGGTAGTGGTCAACACGTTTCAGCCTAGATGCCCCCCAATCGGGCGAGGCTTTCGTCAGGACCTATACGGATGCTGCTGCTTCAGTGCTCAAGTGGATAAACAAAAACAGGATACGGGAACCAGAAACATTCGTGGTCCGTCTGCTCCGGAAGGTGACTTTACCTAATGGAAACAGAACCATTCAATCAGATTTGTGCAATCTGTAGGTTGTTATGTTTCTTCTAGCGCTGGGAAGCCTAAGGGCAGCTACGCGCTTTATAAATCCATAAACATAAACAAAAACACTTCTGGCCGCTTAAACCCCTTACTGGTTATAAACAGTAAAAAAAGGTAGGGAGACCCTCAAACAGTCTACGTAGATACTGTTATATTAAAAGAAGTAAATACCATAATAAAAAGAGAGGCCTCTAAATACAATTGGGCAGAGCACCGCCGTGACACTCACCTCTCCGTCGGTACCCGTGCTCGAATGAGCCTGCAACCGGAGGTGAGTGTCTACGGCAGGAGTGCTCACTTTTGTAGTGCCTGAAGGAGATGAAAATGAAAAACAGATGTGTGGAGCCCTGCCCTCGAGTGTTAATGCTCATGCGCCGGTAAACTAATGCTAGTTAATCGCGCATGCGCCACTAGTGAATGAAGTGCCGTGAATAAACGTTATATCCCGTAATAAGCCGTAGGCATAAGGTATTTATTGAACACCAGGAACTGATTAAATATCGAATAGATGTGAACAAAGTTGCGCATGCGCCTCATGTACTAAGCATGCTAGTAAATTTTAGTCTAAACATCAGGGAGTCCCGACAGTAGCACCACAAGTGAATGAAAAAATGAAAAAATGAAAATACCGGGAATCGTCGTATCCCGTGTTAATTGCAAAAACCTTGTGGCATGACTTTATCAGTGTGATAGCTGTGACCGTGGAAATAGCTTTTAACAAAAATCCAGGAGCCGGTTATATAAAAAATAGAAGTAAACAAAATCCGCCGCGCATGCGCATCGTGCGCTAAGCATGTTGGAAGTTTAGCTGTCAAACCAAGGGCATTAACAACACCCGTAATACGTTAATAAAGCATTCAAGTATTTCTAGCGGTTAAAAAGTTCAGTATGCATAAAGTGTCAAAAAAACGGCTACTCAACCCGAAAAAAATCGAGCAGGTGGTAGTATAATAAGGACGCATATCGGGAAATACAGTAGATCTAACAAGTATCATATGGAAAACTACGATATACGGCTCAGAAGGCCTGGCATTGCAGTCTGAAAGTTAGTCATGTCGATGATCTACATTAAATGGAAAATATAGTATATTAAATATACAGTATCATGGGATCTGAATGGATCTGCTATCCCCCTCAACAGAGGATTTTTGTGTGCATTAGTTAGTGGAAGAACTACGCCTGAGTGGGGCGGCACATTACCTCCTTATAAAGAGACCCATGGGATCTCATCATTCAGACCTGGGTTGTCACTATCTAATCTGTGCACCCACCGTTGCTCTCAACTGAACAGGTATGTAGTGATGTCAGGGATATGGTTTGGAATAACTGGTTTTTCCAAAACCGTCCATCTAAGATCTTGTGGAGAGTGATTGGCTATGAGAAAGTGGCTAGTCAGTTTAGTAGAGGATTTCCTACATCGGATAGCACTCTTGTGTTCCAAAATACGGGTTTTGACTTTATGTGTAGTCATGCCCTTGTATCGCAGTATGCAAGGGCAGGTAATTAAATAAATTAACTGCTCGCTATTACAATTAATATGATGAAGCATGTCACCTTTGGTGAGTGAGGGATTTCGTCCTAAAAGGGAATTTCCCACAGCTAGGTCTGTGTGTTATAGTTTGTGGCTTCTTTACAATCCTTTACTCACTAATATCCTGTCTTTGCTTTTCTGTGCAAAATAGACCCAAGGATTGCACACTTGTTTTTGTCTGGTACTATTGGGGATATAATCCTTTGCAGGTCTTTAAAATTTCCCTAGGATCCTCCTGCTTTAAACTTGTTGTTGTGCTAGGATCATCCTGGACAGCAAGCTCAAAATGACAGCACAAGTCAACACAGTGAGAGCCGCCTGAATTCATATAGCACTCTCTGTACTCCTTGCAAGGCCTAAACTGTGGTCTGGTAGTATTATCTACATAGCGCTTCCTAACAAAGGTGAGATTGAGGAGCACTCATTTTTTTTTATCTGATTCCAGGCCATCCTTGGAGTGCATGGTTGAAAAGGTTGTTGTTTGTAGTTAGGCCTTTGCGGAACATATTGCGTCATGGGCATGGGGTATACTGTAGAAAGCAAGAAAAGACATCATGGGGCATATGTACAAGCCCCTATCGCCACCACAACATAACTTATATCGATGTTGTGGTGGCGATATGGGCTGCGCCTTATTTACAAGGAAGCGTTAAGCCACTTAACGTGGCTTAACACTGCCTTGTAAATAAGGCCCTCTTTCACGCTATGGTTAGCGTGAGAGGGGTGGGCAGTGAGTGTTGCGGTGGACGTTCCACCGCAATACCCATTGATTTTGACGCTGCTCCCTATGTACAAGGGTGGAGTACATAGGACGCAGCGCCAAAATTAAGACCAGGTAAAAGTTGGCGAAACGAGGAGAAATGCATTATTTCTCCTCGTTTTTGCTTTTTCCATGTGTGCGTCCTTGTGCAGCACACATGGAAAAAGCCAAATGCCATGGATTGTTTATGTACAGGAAGGTGTCCCTTCCTGTACATAAACAATCCTTTAAAAATGCATTTTTGTAACTTTCATGTGTGCTGCATGAAACAGCACACATGACAGTGACAGAATGGCATTTTAGGATTGTTTTTGTGCAGGAAGGGACATCTTCCTACACATAAACAATCCTCCCCTGCACGCAGACACCCTGCGTTGGCGCTAAGTTGCTAAACTTAGCACCATCACAGGGGGAAACGCAAGGCTGCACCATATTCTTGTAAATATGGTGCAGCCTTGCGTTTCTGAAGTGGCGGAGAGAAGCATTAAGCCAGGAAGTCTAATGTCTCTCTCCTCCACTTCCTTGTACATATCCCCCCATATCTTGTGTGGTGGAAAGGTGGTAGGCCCTGTAGCCTTGTAGCACAATGATAGTATGTACCTCTCTTTACAACAGAACAGCCATTCATGAGTGGCAAGCAATCAGGGCCTTCAAGCTTACTATGACCCATACTATGTTCCAAGAAATATCAGGGAACTAGGAAGAGGGGGTAGCTGGCAGCCCCTGGTTATTTAAAGGGATCCATCAACCGAATGTCAGAGACAGCAGGAATGGATGGTTCAAGGGCAAGTCAATCAGGGTCACGCCCCCCACATCTCCAGTAGAAACACATCCCTAAGCACTTTACACAGAGACAATTCAAAGACAAAGATAGAACTATAATTGTCCAAAGTACTGAAGTAACAATATTCACCCTATACCACTAAAATCATTCCCTTCTTAATTCATGCATTTCCACAATGCATCAAGCTTCACTCTTAAAGACAGCATTTCACAATATTGTATTGCACCTTCTGGACATAGGTCTACTGTGCTCACACTACCACTGGTTAGCAGCCCGTGGCTACAGTTTCTGTTAAATTGTTCACCAAAGTTGCCATCTCATCTGCCAGTGCCATCCAAGAGAGCATCAGGCATGGAAAATCAAACCTTTGCTAATGCACAACCAGTGCAGTGATGGCATCAGCTGTAGCAGAATATCCACCGTCGGCTCAATGTCCTCGCACAGGGAGGCATGTATGGGGGTGTGGGTGCGCTATCTCTTGGATAATCTGCATGACATTGGCACCCAATGTGCGGGGTTGGAGACGGTGTTGACCTCAAGACCTTTGAGGTCACGTACCCTTGGAGACAACATTCAAAGCAGCATTTCAATATAAAGCCAAAGAGGAAAGAGCGAAAACATACAAATGCAGCAGCAATCTCATTCAATTTGTCAAAGGACAAACAAATCAATTACCATGAAGGCTCTCAGTTACAGGAATAAAGCAATGATAAGCAAAATCAGGAATAATATACTAACTCTCAATATACAACAAATCAATAGAAAACCAGACAGCATCTCTAGTAGAAACCCAAAGTCTCAAAGGAGTCTCTCTGGCTCGCCCCTAAATGTGAGGGCTGATATACAACTGCTTCCCCACAGAAAATGATGGAAACTGCAAAGTCAGCGTGGTGCGAGCAAAAGTATCTATTTCATCAAATCATTTTTGAATACTTGAAAATGTCATCTTGACTTAACATCTTAACACTAACCCACTACGTGAATATTGGTTCGCCCCCTTCTAACCTAATGTTACCGGAGGTGGAAGAACAAAGATGTTACAATAAACAATGGAGAGTTATGACTGAGTGCAGGACTGAGGGCTAGCAGAGAGAGCCTTGGAAAGTAGCAAAAAGACTTCCTCTTTGAGAACATGTCATTGCCGGGTCTGGTGGCTCAGTGGACTAATGCTTCCACTGCAGGGGCTTGTGTTCGACCTCATGGCCACAGGTTCAAATCCTCCGCCATTCATCCATCTGAGGTTGATAAAATGAGTACCATTGAGTTGGGTAACAATAAACCACTGTTATTCAGCACCAAGATACCTACGGTTGAACATGCGCTTTACAAATACACTTTATGTTATACATAATAAAGAGCGCACATCTTGCTGCACAAGGTGTCAAGTAAGAAATATAACCACACAATGAACATTATGAAACTGCAGCCTCTGTAAACAGATTTCAGGAAATCTTCCCACTCTGGCAAACCTCCACACACACAGCAGTGTTTTGTCACTGAAATAACTTGATTGGGGACTTTCCAACAAGCCTCTAAGCAAGATATTCTGACATACTTTTGCACAACAACCCAGTCACCGGGCTATTGGTCGCGGCACGGTTTGCCACATCAGCAAACCTTTGTAGTAATCCAGAACCAGTTGATCAGTATTATTCACAACTGCAGCTGAAGGAGTCCCAGAAGTCCACACTGCTTGTCCCATACGATCTCATGCGGTGACAGGCCTGAGTTCTGTATGGTTTGCTTCTCATACACAATAGTACTAGGGGAAGAGTTTTTCAGTTTTGTGGGTGCACACACTATTGACAGTTTTGCTTTTAGGGCACTGCTTATTCTTTCAATGATACCTGATGCTTTGGGGGGCGTGGCCAAGCCGCCGACCGAGATGGCCGCGCTGGCTTGAAGCTCTGCCGCGGACTTGCTCGACAATGTCCTCCCTGGTGGCGTTGGGGGACCTGCTGTGCAGGGCTAACTTGTAGGAGGAGGCGGGGGTGCAGCAAACACGGAAACTGGGGGTGATTGAATCCATCAACATGGGGCCGCTGGACCGGTTCGTGGAAATGATCCTCACGGACCTGTTTGGTAGCGAATCCTTCACCACCATTTTCGTGGTGGAACGAGCGCATCGCACCCTAGGGCCACATCCGAGCCCGGGCTGCCCGCCAAGGCCAATCATCGCCTGTCTTCTTAACTTCAGGGACAGGGACACAGCTTTACGTATGGCACGGGAAAAGGGGCAACTGGGCTGGCAGGGCTCATCCATCTCCCTGTACCCAGAGTTCACTGCGATGGTGCATGAAGCTCGCCGCAAGTTCGCAGGGGTGAAAGCACATCTTCGGAAATTGGGACTACGGTATGGAATGTTGTACCCCGCTAGGTTAAAAGTCGATGTGGATGGCCGATCACAAATTTTTGACTCCCCCCCAGGATGCACAGGAATTTTGCCAAAAGTACTCTAAATCTGACAGACAGCGCGGATCACCTTCTCCACAGCAGTCGCAGAACATACCGAACTCTGGGGCCAGTGCTGATCTCTTTACCGTCAGTTAAATAACTCTAATATCAGTTCCACCCATCAATATGATGGTGAATGTGGTTCCCCCCTTTTTTTTGCTTCTTGTTTAGCTAAGTTGGACTGCCACCAGGGACGACTCATACTTGCATAGTCAGGCACTAGTGTGCCAAGAAGTAGGGGAAGAGGCGTAGCGTTGCCACCCCCTGATTGCGGATGCACCTGTTTTATTTGATGCAATCTCATAATGGTTCTATTCTACCACTTTTCTTGTTTTTGTTTTCATCCATTGTTGCATGGGGATGGGTTCTCCCCCTGAAATTGGGTAAGGGGGATATGTGGTGGGAGGGGGGATATGGGGTGATTGGGCAGAAGTACATAACATGGTTTATTCACAATGTGCAGTTACAGTATAGATATAAGCAATTGGGTCTTGTCAGGCTGAACAGACAGGGCATAGGTTATGGCTAATAGGATGCAGGCAGAAGCCAATGTCACAATCATGTCTGGGAATGTTATGGGTTTGAACAATGCTCGTAAATGTAAGCAGGTGACAAACTATTTGCAGCGCCACCAGGTGGACATTGCTTTTGTACAAGAAACGCATTTAGAACCGGATGTTAAGACATCGTTGGCGTCAAACTGGGAGGCCCACAGGTATTTTACTGGATATAGCTCGTACGCTCGTGTAGTGGCAATATTGATACATAAAAGGGTACCATTTCGGGAGGTGGATGTATGTCGGGATCCTGATGGACGTTTCCTGTTTGTTAAGGGATGTATGCTTGAACATCCTGTGTTGTTTGCTAATACATATGCACCAAATGTTGATGACCCCTTCTTCTTTGACACTGTTCACACAACATTGGAACACATGGGAGCAGACCATATATACTTAGGGGGGACTTTAATTTATTGCTGGAACCGGTGCAAGATAGTACAGCACACACAACAGACACCAAGCTCAGGTCAAGACGCTCATTATTAGATACCATGGGTAGGTTTGGATTAGTGAATGCCTGGAGATTTCATTGTATGGACCGTGATGGTTACACTCATTACTCCGCACCTCACGACACATGGACGCGCCTAGATTATTGGTGTCTCTCAGAAGGTGTGGCACTATGGATAGATGCTGTTAGTCATCTCCCGCGGATGCTGTCTGACCATGCTCCAGTTGTGGTTAAACTGAAAATCCCTAGGGCTGGGGGGTAGAGCATCCATGGAGGTTCCCCGACATGGCATTAAGGGACACTGTCTTTGCGGTCGAACTAGGGGAGGCGGTCACAGAATACTTTTCCTTAAATGAGGGATCTGTGAAGTCCAAGGCTGTATTATGGGAGGCCTTTAAGGCACAGATAAGAGGCGTATGCATTTCAAAAAGCGCTGGGGTACTTAAATATCTGCGACGGACACTAGCAAAGATAGAAGGGCAGCTCACGGAACTAGATCGCACGGAGGCAACCAAGGTCAGTCCCCCTGACTTGCAGCGATGTGCAATGCTTCTGACCGAATTTCGGGAGGCAGCAGAAAATATGCAATTGCCAGACGGTATGGGGAGGGCGAGAGGCCGGGCAGAACACTAGCTAGAATAATTCAACAGTCTTGCAGACCAACATATATAGCGGAACTAGTAGATAAGGGGGGGACCCGTATATCTGGAAATTTGGGCATCCTACAGGAGGTGCTTACCTACTATACCACATTGTATGAGTCCCGGGGCACGGGGAGCCGTGAGGACTATAGTCAATATCTAGATGAGATAGCGCTGATATGGATGGAGAAGGCACATCAAGAGTTCCTAGCTGAGCCCTTCTCGGAGGACGAAATTAGTGAGGAAATTGATGCACTGGATGGTTCAAAAGCGCCTGGGCTTGATGGATTCACGGGGTGCTTCTACAAGAAATATAAGACCATGCTTGTTCCCTATCTTGTTGACATGTATCAGGAGGCTGTTGAGGCGGAGATGCTCCCGCCGACACTTAGGGAGGCAGTTATAGTATTGCTGCCAAAACCTGGGAAGGATACGCGGTATTGCAGCTCGTACCGGCCATTGTCGCTTCTCAACTTTGACAATAAGATACTCGCCAAAGTCCTGGTGACTCAGCTTGCACTTATTGTTGAGAAACTGATTTCACCAGCGCAGTCGGGTTTTATTCCCCATAAATCCACAACACTTAATTTGCGTACACTGTTTGCCACACTGCATAGAATAGCACCCACGGTCCCGGCAGCCGCCGTACTGCTTGACGTGGAAAAGGCCTTTAACTAGATGGAGTGGCCTTTTTTATATGCTTCATTGGGACAACTTGGGGTGCCAGAGAGGTTCCTGGTGGTGGTAAAATTGTTGTACACACTGTCCACGGCCCGTATCCACCTCAATGGTACGCTGACCAGGGAGTTTGGGCTTACACGGGGTACGTTTGTTGTTTGTGATTGCCCTTGACCCGTTGGTAAGGCCTCTACAGGACAAGCATAGTCACTGTGGGCTGCAATTTAACACAGGACCCCTACTTCTTACACTCTATGCGGACGATATTATTTTATATGTGAGACATCTGAACGACAAATTGACACCGCTGCTTCGTGTAGTGACTAGGTTTGGTGTCCTGTCAGGACTGCATATCAACTGGGAAAAATCGGAAGTCTTTCCCCTAACAGTAGCCCCCTGTGATAGAGTGTGATGAGTTGGTGAAGTATCTTGGGGTCCATCTACACAGGGAGAAGGATCGCATCTTGCAGTTAAACTATGGCCCGGTTATGGAAAAATTAGGACACAACATACAACGCTGGCTCTTTCTACCCCTATCGATGGCTGGAAGGATAGCCATCATAAAGATGGTGGTCCTTCCACAATTCTTATATCTTTTTCAAAATATTCCTATTCCATTGTAAGACAGTTTCTTTTCAGAACTTCGTACACTGTTGATAAGACTGGTATGGGGTGAAGCAACCCCGCATTGGATGGGATACACTAATGCTCCCATAAGAGAAGGGCGGGTTCGGGGTCCAGAATTTCTGGGTTTATTATCTCGTGGCGAAGGCCAGTTTTGCCTGACACTGGTACCATATTGACATCAGGATCCCGTACCACAGACCAGAAGCAGATTTGGTGCTGCCAGCGCCTCATAACACCCTATGCCGGTCGGGTTTCCACGAGACCCGCATGACATTCAAACATTGTCCATGACTAGCTGGGCATGGCATAAGCTGAAAACATTGACAGGATTCCATATGCTGTACTCTCCTGCTTTGCCACTGGCTGGGAATGGCTGGATCCCTATTCTACAGGAAGGTTTAGTGAAGCGTACCCTGGCCAATTTTCACTTAGTGACATTTGGTGATCTTTTTCCCAAGGGTCGCGTTTTCTCGCGCACGGATGACCCCCGATTCCGTGATGCTACAGTAATGGACCATTTTGTGCTGCTCAGAATACAGAGGGCACTACGAGTGAATATGCCCTGCTATCCATTGGAACCACCAGATTTTACTATACTGCCTGGGATTATTAAAGAGGGGGGATTGTGGCCATCTCACGGCGAGAATGTACAAGGCAGTAATCTCTATGCTTCCTGGTCGGGGTGCAGGTGTGAGGGTGGCGTGAGAGCGTGACCTTGGACACCCACTCACGGATGCGCAGTGGGGCCGGTGCGGCACTCAAATACGTCGGGTTTCCACCAATCACCGGCATAAGTTGTTACATTATAAATTCCTGTGGAGGGCATAAGTGCAACCCAGTAAAATGCATCGTATAGACCCTTCTCGTTCCAGTGCATGTTTGAGATGTGGTTCTCCAGATGCCTATTTTGCACATATCACATGGACGTGTACTAAGATTGTGAACTATTGACAGACAGTCTTTGTAGAAATATCCCGTATGGTTGAGATTGAGGTCAGACCCACACCCTTCATGGCACTACTTGGGTATATATATCCCCTTCCCAAATCTAAACGACGTTTTGTCGCTATTGCGCTCCTTCTTGCTAAGCGAGAAATTGCCATTAACTGGGGTAGAAGGCGGCCCCCCACACTGCAGGACTGGTTACGGAGCATGCCATACTGTAATACCACGAGCGATACATATACTCAACTGCAACCACTCACTGCTAGACCACTAGATATTTGGCAGCCGTTCCAAAGCTACCTATTGATGACGAGGGAGGTGACTGATACCGCAACACAACCCCCACACAACAGCGCGGAGGGTGTAAGAGATGTGGAGACACAGGGCATTGTTATATCACAGTGGAGCTAGTAGATGGCTGCTGTTATATTTCGTACCAGGGCATACACTGTATAATAACTATGCACCCAATCAAAGCCTAGATATTGTAACAATAGATATGTAATATGCTACACTCTTATCCTCAAGTACTGTAATTGTGATATGCTTTTTTCTTTTGTATTTTTTTTTTTTTTTACTACCAAACACAGTGTCCAGATAGGTCGTTTTTTAATTACTCATACGAGACTTCAGTGCTTTGTTCTAAAGCCCGTGTGTTTTTTATTTCACTTCTTTTTATACTTTTTTCAAACAAGATTAAACTATTATTCTCATGTCTTTTGACAGGCCACACAAATTTTTCACAAACACATTTACACATTCAAAACAATTTATAGTATTGTAACAACACAAAATGCATAATAAAAATCACAGTGCAATACATATAACATTAGATAAACACTACAGATACAGATAACCAGTCCGTAATTTTACAAATACACCTGGCTGACACTCAAATATAGTCCCATCACCATGTAAGGGAAAATGCTGTATCGTTATCATCCTAGTTCGTATTATCAATAAAAACTTATAAATAAAAAAATGATACCTGATGCTTTAGGATGATAACTACATTGGAATCTTTGATCAATGTTTTACCAATTAATAAAACATGACCTGAAAAACGTCCTTTATGTTTTCAACTGGAAGGACAACTGATTTCAATGGTCCAAGCTTCGGAAATGATTATGCAAGACAGTTTTTTCTAACTCTAAAATGCCCCCACACATGCTCACGCTGATGGGGGGCCTATCACGGTCGGACAGCAGACACCACCTGTTGGTGATCACCATGAGTTATATTCACTCCAGCTCTTCTTTAAAAGGTGACTGTTTTTTGCGATCTCATGTACAGTCAGCCTCAACTATTTCATGTTGAAGACCCCTTATGAACAATACCATACACAGAGTGGGCTTTGTATCAGTTCCTTGTACATGATTGGATGGCTTTACCATCTATCTTACTTCCTTGCTTCTGATTGGATGACTTTCCTCCCTATTGCTGTGTTTGTCCTGCCCAAGGAGCATTTCAGTCTCACAGTGTTTTGATTGGTTGAGTCATGTTCTTCCACTGCTGTTGTCCTGGATCTGCTTTTCTTTCTGGTAAAAAAATAAAATAAAAAGGCTGCCAGTGCCTGAAGCTCCGCTCAGAAGCCCACGGCTGGTGCTATTAAATGTCGGCGCCCCAAATACCAGGGCTGTGCAGTCTTGATTCCACCTCATGCCCCTTTAATCCACTTCTGAACACTTTCTGCCCCTTTATCTCCCTTTGCAGGTTCCTGCTATCTCCCTCTTTTCAACACGTAAATCAGCATGAAGATGAGACATTCCTCCTTCCACACAAAGATGTGTGACATTTAATAAAAACGCAAACGAGAATTATCAGGGCTCTAGTCAGGGTGGACTTCGATGGCCAAAGTACCCTTCCTCTAGACCATGGGTACTCACAAACCTTCTCTCGGGGTCACATTTACAGTGTGGTTTGTGGCCGAGGGCTGCACCGGTAGGGTCGGGGTCAGTGGGGGGGGGCGGGGTCAGTAGTGTCGGGGCTAAAGTAAAAAAAAAATCACTATCTTTTCAAAACATTACTAGGCAATGCTGTATTTCAAAAGCAGATGTAACTACAAGGAGCACATTTTGATAATACATTTTTATTATCGCTCAACAACATGCATGGCAATTTGCATTAACCGGATATTCAGCACAGGCCCATTGCAGCACAAATTTAGCTGAGTCCAAAAAATAGGTATGTTAAAGACAGATATACTACAAACTTATTTTACATTTCATGTCTCCTTTTAGTTTCCTGTAACATGGTACTATGACTGAAACGGCAAGCCTTAAGACCTGATCCAGATGTATGTCTGTAAGCTTATTTCTGAGTTTGCTCTTCAGCAGTCCCATTGTGGAAAACAAACTTTCACAAACATATGTTGACCCAAACATACAAATTACTTTCTGGGCCACTGTAAAAAGAAGAGGAAACTTGTCAGAAGGTACAATTTTCCAGAATTCTTCTGGTGCCTGCCCCAAAAAAGATGCTTCGAGGGCCGAATTGTGCTGCATGTCAATCAGCTCTATTTCTGCTTGCGCACTTTTCATGCCAATAAGGGCAACAACGTCAAGATTTCATGCACTCACCATCCAGGGGTTTTCAAGCAGCCTGAACAGAGTGGTGAGAGCTCTAAATTGAGAAAATCAGCTTTTGTTCTCCCCAAAAATTTCTTCAAGACATGCACCAAGGCCTAGCTTTGACAGAATTTCTTGTGCATCTGGAAACCACTGCATCACAGTGAACAGTTTTGGGAAGTGGGTGAAGTCAGCATCATCCAGTTGTTCATTGAATAGCAAAAGCTTACTTTAAAATGCGTAAATACCATTCACCATGTAGAACACAAGCTGTTGTTTGCCTTGCAGGGTCAAATTGAGAGCATTAAAATGTGTGAATAGATGTGAAAGAAAAAGGAGCATGATAAGCCATTTCACATCTGTTAGTTCCGGGAATGATTGACCTCTACTGTTCACAAAGAGTTCAATTTCAGGAAGCAAAGCGATGAACTGCTCCAGAACTTTCCCTTTGCTTAGCCATTGCACGTCAGTGTGCATCAAGAGGTCTGTATATTCAGCTTCGCAATCCTGCAGCATTGCTTTAAAAAGTCCATGGTTAAGAGCTTTGGCACGGATAAAATTAACAATTTTCACTGCAACTTTTAGGACGTTATTCAGTTTTCCATGCTTTAATTTTGCACACAATACTTCTTGGTGAATAATGCAGTGGTAGTCTATCACAGTCTGTCCGATAAGCTTCTTGTTAAGCATAGATACAATGCCTCTGTCATGACCTACCATGGCAGGAGCCCCATCTGTTGTGATGCTGACAAGAGTGTTCAGTGGTATGTGATTTGTTTCAAAGTAGTTGCACATACTTTCGACTATATCCTCTCCTCTTGTGTGCCCTTGCAGTGGTAGAAGGCACAGGAGCTCTTCTTTGGGATGAAGCGATTGGTCCACATACCTCACCCAACCGTTTTGTAGTGGCTTTCTAGGTTATACCTCTTAAGAACATTTACTTTCTCTTTGCAAAGCAAACAGGTGGGTTTCTCTTTTGGGCATTTAACAAACAAGTACTCTTTTTCCCATGTTGCCTGGAATGTCCTGTGTTCGCTTTGTATCAATCTGGGTCGTTTGTAAGGCTTTGTAACTGGACTGTAGGCCATTGCGGAGCTCTCCAAAGAAGGATTCTCAGGTTTTATAATTTCCAAACTTAGTATGTGGACACTGCGGGCCCAGATTTCGCAGGCACTTTTATAACAAGCATTGGAAATGCAATAGGTCTTGCATTTGTTTGAGTTACAGCATTTGGCTTTGTAAATGGCAATGTGTTTTACCCATGTGTTTTGGAGTATATGTATGTGGTGTGTAGTGGAATTATGTGTGTTGTATTGGAATTGTTCGTTGTGGAGCAGAATGAGGGACAAGGTAGATGGGTGACGAGAAGAGCAGCGTGAGGCACAAGGAAGGAGAGTGATAAGAGCAGCATGAGGCACAAGGAAGGAGAGTGAGCAGAGCAGTGTGAGGCACAAGGAAGGAGAGTGAGAAGAGGAGCATGAGGCACAAGGACAGAGTGAGGAGGAGAAGAGCAGCGTGAGGCACAAGGAAGGAGAGTGAGGAGAAGAGCAGCGTGAGGCACAAGGACAGAGAGTGAGGAGAACAGAAGTGTGAGGCACAAGGAAGGAGAGTGAGGAGAAGAGCAGCGTGAGGCACAAGGAAGGAAAGTGATAAGAGCAGCGTGTGGAACAAGGAAGGAGAGTGAGCAGAGCAGAATGAGGGACAAGGAAGGAGAGTGAGGAGAAGAGCAGCGTGAGGCACAGGGAAGGAGAGTGAGGAGAAGAGCAGCGTGAGGCACAAGGAAGGAGAGTGAGGAGAAGAGCAGCGTGAGGCACAAGGACAGAGAGTGAGGAGGAGAGCAGCATGAGGCACAAGGAAGGAGAGTGAGGAGAAGAGCAGCATGAGGCACAAGGAAGGAGAGTGAGGAGTAGAGCAGCATGAGGCACAAGGAAGGAGAAGAGCAGTATGAGGCACAAGAACGGAGAGTGAGGAGAACAGAAGTGTGAGGCACAAGGAAGGAGAGTGAGGAGAAGAGCAGCGTGAGGCACAAGGAAAGAGAGTGAGGAGAAGAGCACGGTGAAGCTGAAGGACAGCAAGTGATGAGAAGAGCAAATGCCACATTCTCAGATAACCATCCCCTATGTAAATAATTAACTTTGGCACTAACTGTGCATTAATGTATCCTATGGGGTTATCCTTATAATCTGACATGGATCCAGGCAAGGGGTGTATGAGGGAGTCAAGGCCCTAATAAAAGCAAGTAAATTTGGTTCTCTTGCCCACTTGTTGCGTATTTAAAAAAAATGATTGCAGTGCCAGTGCACGTTACAGCTCTCATCTCCGGTGCAACTGCTGCACTAATGATAGCTACGGCGCCTATCCAGCCTCCCTGCAACTGCTACTTGTATTCATAATTTTAACATTGGTACTGTGCAGACACAGTTAAGAAACCCTGCAATGCCGAAATGAAAGCTGCTGGTGAAGGACCCGCCCTCAACTCACTGGTGATAAGAACTCTGATGCAATTGCTACTGCACAGCCAAACCATGTGCAACTGCGTATCCAACAAGCAAAGCATCTTTAAAGATTTTACTAGTCCACGTCTACTTTTTCCTCATGCCGGTTTGCCTAACCTATTGCCCTAAACACAGTGATCACCTTTTTACCCACCATTTTACTTGTTCTGCGAAGTTCGTGCCTTTGAAAACCTGGAGGAGTGGCAAGGAGAGGCGAGGAGCAGCTGCTGTCAGGTCTGGGATTTTTTGCAGCTTTATACATATACACACACATACATATATACACACATATATACACACATACATACATATATGCATACATATATATATATATTCACTGAAAAAACCATAGGTTTTAGGGACAGTTATAGTTAGTTGGACATTGCACTCGTACAAAACCCGTGAAATTCCCCCGTTATAGTTAGTTCAGCTAACTATAACTCGCGCCCCCGCAATGCACTGCTGATGACGTCGCATATTACATCACTCATGACATGGTCAGTGACATCACTGATGACATCACTGATGACATGTCAAATGACATCACTGATGACATCACTGATGACATCATGCAGTGACTGTGTGTTTCTGTAAAGTTTAAATATGTTTAATATATATAGGGAAAGGCATATTGAAGAATGAGTGGGTGTATAAGTGTCTGAATGGATGATTTAGTAGGTGCGTGACTGACTCTATAAGTGAGTGATTTAACGTATCTTACTGAATGCATGGGTTAGTGACTAAACTGGGTGAATGTCTGTATCCGTCTGTCTGTTGCTGTGTAAGTGGCTGCATGTGTTTGTGAATAGCTACATGAGTGTCTATATGAGTTATTGAATGGTTGTCTGAGTATCTGTATGGGTGCCTGAGTGTTTGTGTGGGAGGGGTGTGTGCGACTCTTGCATAGATGTGTGAGTGGGTGATTCACTGGGTGGATGGTTTCAAGAGTGCATCTGTGATAGACTGTATGGGTGGGTAAGTGTGTGTAAGAGTGTGTTAGTGAGTGAATGTATGTCCCAGTGGTACATGTGTGAGTAACTACATATGTGAAAGGCAGTATATATGTGTGTTGGAGTATATAAATAGCTATAAGTGAGAGTGAGTGATTGTGATAGTGGCTGTATGGATGAGTGTGTGCTTGTGTCAGTGATTGTATAAGAGCGTAACAATGTGCTAGTATTTGTATGATTAAGGGAGCTTGTGTGTGTATAACTGTATAGGTGAGTAAATGGCAGTGTGTTTAATTTTTTGCATGACTGACTAGGTGTGTGAGTACCTCTATGGATGAGTGGCGGTGTTTGAGTGTCTATATAGGAGTAAGAGTGCATATGATAGTCCTGTACTGAGTGACCATAAGTATGAGTGACTGTACGGGTGAGTGAGTGGATGTGTGTGTGTAGACCTAAGAATCAGTGAGTGGGTATGTAGTTATTGGTGTTGGAGTGTCTATGGTTTTGCGAATGGCAGTCTGTAATTTAGATTGGGTGTATCAAAGGTTATATTAGGGTGTGAGGAGCTGCATCAGATTATCACGTGGATGATGTCATCAGTGATGTCATTTGAGATGTCATCAGTGATGTCATCAGTGATGTCACTGACCATGTCATGAGTGATGTAATATGTGACGTCATCAGCAGTGCATTGCGGGCGCGAGTTATAGTTAGCTGAACTAACTATAACGGGGAATTTCACGGGTTTTGTACGAGTGCAATGTCCAACTAACTATAACTGTCCCTAAAACCTATGGTTTTTTCAGTGAATTTCAAAGGTTTTTTAAATGCTAATTTCTAACTATAACATATCTGAAACCTATGGTTTTTTCAGTGAATTTCAAAGGTTTTTTAAATGCTAATTCCTAACTATAACATGTCTGAAACCTACGTTTTTTTCAGTGAATTTCAAAGGTTTTGTAAATGACAATTTTTAAATGTATTAATTGTTATATTAATTTTTTTCATACTGATTTACTACATTTTTAGAAACAATTTTTTTTTACATATTTTATTTTTTAAATTACATTGTAATTACATTATACATTACATTACAAAAAATACTTTCTCAGAATGAATTACTTTAGTTTAAATACTTTGCACATAGGCAATAGACTTTTAAGTACAGTAGTTACAGTTGTTGCAATGGGCAACACATTTTCAAACACAATGCAACATTCAGCTCAATGTGAATTTCTAGTTAAATGCAATTAGTTACTTTATGGATTACTTTTCTAACGACAGGACTGGATCCTAGATTCAGTCCTGAGACATCTCCTGTAAACAGTTGAGTAAAAGCGTTTTGGTTACAGATGTGATTTTTAAGGAATATTATTGTATTTTAAAAGTTGACACTTAGAAACTTTTTCTCATAGAATCACCAATGTTATCCTATGGAAGGAAATTCACTTAGCAGGTAAAAACTGTTATCGTTACTTTTTCTTACTCAGTGTTGGATCCTGGATCCAGCACTGGTGCATCTCCTGTAAACAGTTGAAAGAATGCGTTTAAGTCATACAGGCGATTTTTAAGGAATATTTGTAGTTTGTGAAAATCGACACTTTGAAACTTTTCTGCTGAAAACCAGACAATGGATTCCTATGGAAGAAAATATAAGTTACTGGTAAGTACGGTTAAAATTACTTTTCAGGGTCAGTGCTGGGCTAAAAGATGCAGCACTGGGTTCTCTCCTGATAACAGGTGAGTAAATTGGAATTCATACTTTGGTTGATTTTAGAGGAATATTATAAAGTTCCAAAACTCCACACTTAGAAGAATTTCCAAGTGAAACCAGTCAATGTTAGCCTATGAAGGAAATTCAAGTTACCGGTAAGTACGGTTAAAATTACTGTTCAGGACCAGTACTGGGCTGAAAGATGCAGCACTGAGGTCTCTCCTGATAACAGGTGAGTAAATCGGAATTCGTATTTCGGCTGATTTTAGAGGAATATTTTAAAGTTCCAAAACTCCACACTTAGAAGAATTTCCAAGTGAAACCAGTCAATGTTAGCCTATGGAAGG
This sequence comes from Calotriton arnoldi, assembly GCA_963921515.1. Classification (NCBI taxonomy): domain Eukaryota; kingdom Metazoa; phylum Chordata; class Amphibia; order Caudata; family Salamandridae; genus Calotriton; species Calotriton arnoldi. The sequence goes on along the minus strand of CAWUFW010021966.1, from coordinate 30,230 downwards.
AAATTCAAGTTACTGGTAAGTACGGTTAAAATTACTTTTCAGGACCAGTACTGGGCTGAAAGATACAGCACTGGGGTCTCTCCTTATAACAGGTGAGTAAATCGGAATTCGTATTTAGGCTGATTTTAGAGGAATATTTGTATGTTTCAAAAATCAACACTTAGAAACTTTTTCAGCAAAAAGCAGGCAATGATATCCTATGGAAGGAAATTCAAGTTACTGGTAAGTACGGTTAAAATTACTTTTCAGGATTAGTACTGGGCTGAAAGATGCAGCACTGAGGTCTCTCCTGATAACAGGTGAGTAAATCGGAATTCGTAGTTCGGCAGATTTTAGAGGAATATTTGCACAATGGTGAAGGGAGGGGCGGGGCCTGAGGTGACATCTGTGCAAACGCGCCCCGTGGCGCGTTTTAAGTTGGGGGATTAAGTCCCCTTGAATCATGAGGGTCCCTAGGGGCCAACTAGCCCACCAGGAACCTCCAGTATGCGCCAGGGGCTGCGTTGCAGAGACGTGTAGAGAGGCCACACCCATTTTTACACCTCTCTGCAACGCAGCTCTGTGGCGCTTTCTGGATGTACCTGTTGGGCTAGTTGGCCCCCAGGGACCCTCAGGATTGAAGGGGATTTAATTCCCCATCTTAAAACGCGCCACGGGGCCTGTTTGCACACATGTCACCTGACGCCCCGCCCCCTCCCTTCACCACTGTGCAAACGCGCCCCGTGGCGCGTTTTAAGTTGGGTGATTAAGTCCCCTTGAATCCTGAGGGTCCCTGGAGTCGAACTAGCCCACCATGTACCTCCAAAAAGCGCCACAGAGCTGCGTTGCAGAGAGGTGTATAAAGGGGCGTGGCCTCTGTACACCTCTCTGCAACGCAGCCCCCTGGCGCATACTGGAGGTTCCTGGTGGGCTAGTTGGCCCCCAGGGACCCCCAGTATTGAAGTGGAATTACTTCCCCATCTGCAAACGCGCCAGGGGGCGCGTTTGCAGAGTGGTGAAGGAAGGGGGCGGGGCCTGTGGCCCGATCGTTTTTTTTTTTTCCCTGAAGGGGGGCTGTGTGGCCCCCCTTCCTTTTTCCCCATCCCCCAGGGCCTTACCCCCTTTTTTTTTTTTTTTATTAAAATTAAACGGGAAGGGGGCCGCGTGGCCCCCCTCCCCTGGCCGAATCCTGCCCCGGGGACCCCATCCCCCGGGGCATGGCCACACTTTTTCATTCATTTTTAAGGAGGGGGGCTGCGTGGCCCCCCTCCTCAGGCCTCCTTTTGCCCCGGGGACCCCATCCCCCGGGGCAGGCCTTTTTTTTTTTTTTTTTTAATTATTTCTGGGGAGGGGGGCCGCGTGGCCCCCCTCCCGGGCCACTACTTGCCCCGGGGACCCCATCCCCCGGGGCCTGGCCTCTGCTTGGGGACTGTGGGGGTCCCCAAACCCCCCACAGTCCCGCCGGCTCCCCGTGTCCTACGGGAGCCGGCATTGCTTTTCCACATGGGGAGCAGCTAACATGCTGCTCCCCATGTGGAAAGCAATTGTCTTTGGATATTGAGCGAGAGCAGGTTTCCTGCTCTCTCTTCCAATATCCAAAGCAGTTTGCAATGACAGGGACGGGAGCCGCGAGGCTCCCGTCCTGTCATTGCAAACAGCAGTGTCCCAGGGGTAGGCACCCCGGGACACTGCAGGAGCCGGCCCTGGGGGTGGCGGTCCCCAGGGCCACCACAGGCTCCAGGAGAGGGCCGCGCGGCCCCCTCCCCACATCAGCAAAGCCCCGGGGAGGTGGTGGTCCCTGGGCTTCGGGGGTCCAAAACGGACCCCCATTTTAATTTGTTAGTGCCCCGGGGAGGTGGCGGTCCTCGGGCGTGTGGGGGCCTCGAGCCCCCCACACATTTAATTTTTTTTTAAAACAAAAGAAGCCCCGGGGAGGTGGTGGTCCCCGGGGCTGTGGGAGGGCTCAGAGCCCTCCCGCACCATTTTAAAAAGAAAGCCCCGGGCGGTGGCGGTCCTCGGGCTTGGGGGCCCTTGAGGCCCCCCATACATAAATTTAACCCCTCACCATGCCCCCGGGACTTGGGCCACCCGGGGCAAATACAATCGAAGCGCGGAGACACGCGCTTCGATTTTTATCGGCAGGATCCGCGCACCCTGAGCGCATCCTGCCGATTTTTAAAAAAAAAATGCTTTTTCTGCCCAGGGGGTCCTTGTGGGACCTCCTGAGCAGACCTAGGGGGTCAGGGTGTTTCTACCCTGCCCCCTTTGTGCGCTTTGCGCACTTGTTTCTGTCCCTCGGTTCTACCGAGGGACAAAATGGCTGCCAACATTTCCTAAATCGGAATGTTGACAGCCAGCTGACAGCCAATTAGCATGCAGCTCATGATCGGGACGGTGCGCGCAGGGTGCGCTCAGGGTGCGCGGATCCTCCGTGCCCATAGATATATATGTACTTTTACTTTTGATTTTCTCAGCAACTACTGAACGGATTTACACCATTTAACAAAAAGGGTTCTTTCTGAACCAAGAACTACCTCTTTGCCAAATTTGGTGTAATTCCGTTCAGCAGTTCGGGCTGTAGGCGTGTCTAAAGTTTCCTATGGAAAAATGAATGGGGAAAACGCGTTTTGGGACCCCCTTTTTTCTCGGCCCCCGCTTGCCGAATCACCCCAAGACTTTCAGGATAGGAGCGCACCGGAGTGCCCCACAAAGTTTGAAAATTTCGCGAAGATACGTCAACCGGCAAGAGAGTTATTTCAAATAGAATGTCGCGGATTTCCTATGGAAAATAGGTCCTAACTATAACTATCTACTGGCGACCGCCAGTAGATAATTTACACATATATATATACATATACACACGCCCACCCATCTTTTGTCTGTCAGGAAAATAACCACTTCCTGCATGTTTACCAGTCACTCCCAGCCCTCCACTGATCACACCCTCCCCTATCCTACCACCCTCTGCAGGACCAGAACCAGTGTTAAGACCAGGGAGCCCAGACCAGCAGCCACTCCTGCCCCGCCCAACCCGGACATTGGTGACTAATTCCGGGGTGCGTCTTACTTATAAATCATGTGATATTCATTCAATCAGCGTTACCTAACGTCTACTGTACGTGGTCTTAGCCAGTTATAAAGAAATATACAGCGGTGGCATAGAGGAGGGGGGTGCGGACATGAGCAACACAGACCCAAGCAGGAAGGGAGAGAAGAGAGAAATATGAAGAGGGCGGACAGCAGGAGTGGAGAAAGAAATAAACAAGGGGAGAGAGATAAGCATGGCAGACACCCAGAGAGGAGGGGGGGCAATGTGAGACAGGCGGGGAGAAAGATGAATAGAGAGATGATGAGAGTCTTGAGCCAGAGAGAAGGCGCAGGGTGAAAGAATGTGAGAAACAGTCACACATGGGGAAAGTAAGGAAGAGGCAAATGGAGAAATAGATGAGAGCCCCTTACATAGGATCCTGTGCTTACCTCTCTGGGTGCAGTGTGAAGATCAACATGCGTGCGGAGATGGAGCTGCAGGGCGAAGGAAATCAAGCTGCAAGCAGAGATGGAGCTGCAGGGCGAAGGAAATCAAGCTGCAAGCAGAGATGGAGCTGCAGGGCGAAGGAAATCAAGCTGCAAGCAGAGATGGAGCTGCAGGGCAAAGGAAATCAAGCTGCAAGCAGAGATGGAGCTGCAGGGCGAAGGAAATCAAGCTGCAAGCAGAGATGGAGCTGCAGGGTGAAGGAAATCAAGCTGCAAGCGGAGATGGAGCTGCAGGGCGAAGGAAATCAAGCTGGGGCGGAGATGGAGCTGCAGGGCGATGGAGATCAACCTGCATGCAGAGATGGAGCTGAAGGGCGAAGGAAATCAAGCTGCAAGCGGAGATGGAGCTGCAGGGCGAAGGAAATCAAGCTGCGGGCAGAGATGGAGCTGCAGGGCGAAGGAAATCAAGCTGCAAGCAGAGATGGAGCTGCAGGGCGAAGGAAATCAAGCTGCAAGCTGAGATGGAGCTGCAGGGCGAAGGAAATCAAGCTGCAAGCAGGGATGGAGCTGCAAAGTGAAGGAAATCAAGCTGCAAGCAGAGATGGAGCTGCAGGGCGAAGGAAATCAAGCTGCAAGCAGAGATGGAGCTGCAGGGCGAAGGAAATCAAGCTGCAAGCGGAGATGGAGCTGCAGGGCGAAGGAAATCAAGCTGGGGCGGAGATGGAGCTGCAGGGCGATGGAGATCAACCTGCGTGCAGAGATGGAGCTGAAGGACGAAGGAAATCAAGCTGCAAGCGGAGATGGAGCTGCAGGGCGAAGGAAATCAAGCTGCGAGCAGAGATGGAGCTGCAGGGCGAAGGAAATCAAGCTGCGGGCGGAGATGGAACTGCAGGGCGAAGGAAATCAAGCTGCGAGCAGAGATGGAGCTGCAGGGCGATGGAAATCAAGCTGCGAGCAGAGATGGAGCTGCAGGCCAAGTCGAAGTCCAAGCAGCGGTTGGAGATGGAGCTGCTGTGGGCGGAGAAGGGGTTGTGGGCCAAGTCGAAGTTCAAGCAGAGAGGGAGCTGTTGGCCAAGTAGAAGTCCAAGCTGCGGGCGGAGAAGGGGCTGCAGGCAGAGATCAGCTGTGGGCGGAGATGGAGCAGCAGGCAGATGGAGTCCAAGCTGGGAGCAGAGATGGAGCTGTGTACCAAGTCTTAGTCCAAGCTGTGGGCGGAGATGGAGCTGCTGTGGGCGGAGAAGGTGGCTGCGGGCCAAGTCGAAGTTCAAGCTGAGGGCAGAGATGAAGCTGCTGCGGGCCAAGTCCAATCTGCGGGCGGAGAAGGGGCTGCAGGCAGAGATCAGCTGCGGGCAGAGAGGACGTCGTTGGCACCAAGGAAACAGGAAGCTTCCCAAATGGCCCAGTGAAAGTCAGCTGTGAAATCGCTTACAGCTGACTTTTAAAGGGCCTTTGCTTCCCGCCAATGCCATGTGTGACTTCACAGAGGCGGGCACAGAAGAGGGCCGCAGGAGCATAGGTAGTGAAAATGTATTCAATCTGCTATCGCGCATGCTCGGGCGGCCCTTTTCAGTGTTTACTCATGCTTTTGTGAAAAATGTGGGTACGGCAAGGTCCGCAGGCCGCCAATAAAGGCCTGCCAAGCCGCTGGCGGCCCGCAGGCCGTACTATGAGCATCAGCTCAAACTGTGCAGTAAACACATATGTTTTTTTACATTTATTTAGTAGTTTTATAAAGCGCTCAGCTACCCCTTTGGGGTTTCCCAACCCTAGAAGGTCAGGTCAGGTCTGTGTCCATTATCCCACTTCAGAACAGCCATGTCTGCCCTTGTCAATGGAGGGCATTTTCTCAAGGGTTCTGGGAGAGTTAACTCTTACAAAAATACACCAAGGCCCTTTTATTCACTTTGTGAAAACTCGTTTTTTTTCAAATGTATCTGCCAAAGAGCACTAGTTTTATTAGCATGTGTTATTTTTCGTTTTTACTGGCTTAAATAATATATTATATCTGTAATAAATACATATTACTTTCTAAAAAAGTTACATTTAAGTAAAAAAAATAATTTCACATGTGTGTGTGAACAGGCTGATTAGCTGTTTTTGTAAAACACTAAAGTGTGACAAAGTGGCTTGAGAGCGGCTTTGTCACATGCTACGATGTCTAAATGACACTTTTGTGAATGTATCCCAAATACTTACTTCATATGTCACCCCTGAAATAAATTTGGTTAGTTCAAAACATAAATGGTAAGTTTTAGGGGTGCACAGATTCATAAGCATCTTTGCAATAATTTATCATTTACTTGCAGGACAGGTTTGTACATGTCAATTATTCAACAATATGCAAATGATTACATGTTTATAAATGTTTGCATTATTTTTTGGTAAATTTAAGTGTATGTTTCCCAAAACGTTCTCACTCACATTTACAGACACTACGTACACATACATTATTTGCATTGTATAGCATTTCCCTCTGCCCTGCAAGGCTCAGTGCACTTTCACCTCGTGAAGCGCTTCGGTTTCCATTGAGCTGGATTTGAAAGAGACGCTATGTCTATAGCACTGCCACTGCCGTGCAATGAGGTGAGATCTGTCACGAGGGACCGCCCTTCAGAAAGTCCCACGTCACTTCCGCTGACACCCAGAGCAAGCACAGACCTTATTATATACGTTTCTGATTACAGAGGAATCCATGAATCCATGGGAAGCGCTGAAACATTGTGTAGGGGAGACTTTATCCAAAGCAGGGATTAACTAAAGGCAGCTGCACCTATCGAGTTTCAAACAGTCGAATAAGAGGAACAAACTGTTTGCTTTTCCCAGGGACGTCCTTCTCGGTACTTTCCGATCAACCGAAACCAGACGAAGGAACTTAGGGGGGAAACACCAGACTCTGGCTGGGGGACAGAACCTTTCTAAGAGAGGACGAGAGACTTAATACTTGCACTTCTCAGAGTGCAGGGTTGAAAAGATGCTGCTTGTATTTGAGACAATCTGGTGAGGTGCGTGAGGTTTCACTGTACAGAGGCCTGGGGTGTGTGCAGAGGCCTGGGGTGTGTGCAGAGGCCTGGGGTGTGTGCAGAGGCCTGGGGTGTGTGCAGAGGCCTGGGGTGTGTGCAGAGGCCTGAGGTGTGTGCAGAGGCCTGGGGTGTGTGCAGAGGCCTGGGGTGTGTGCAGAGGCCTGGGGTGTGTGCAGAGGCCTGGGGTGTGTGCAGAGGCCTGGGGTGTGTGCAGAGGCCTGGGGTGTGTGCAGAGGCCTGGGGTGTGTGCAGAGGCCTGGGGTGTGTGCAGAGGCCTGGGGTGTGTGCAGAGGCCTGGGGTGTGTGCAGAGGGCATAAGAACACATTCTAGAACACAGGAGGAATCCGCCATATTTAGGGGTGGGCGGTATCATATGCAGCAGCTGCCACTACGGTGCATTCTTTTAATCATTAATTCATAATTGCTATAGCAGTTGTATTTATATAGCACTTACTCCCCTGACAAGGCATTGGAGCACTTACTCCCCTGACAAGGCATTGGAGCACTTTTCGGCAAGCAGTGCTCTACCCTGGAACCCAAAAGGATTAGTGGTGGATTAGTATAGGGGGATACGAGTTAATATGAGCGGTGGACATGCGAGTCTGTTAGTTCGAATGAAAAGGATAACGGAGGGATAGAAGCGGGAAGAGTCTAGAAAGGGTTATTTGGGAGATCATAGTAGTACGTTGAGGTTTGGGATGAGTCAAAGGAGAGATAGAGGAGGGAAGAGTCTAGAAAGGGTTATTTTGGGGATCATAGCAGTAGAATGAGGTTTGGGATGAGTCAAAGGAGAGATAGAGGAGGGAAGAGTCTAGAATGGGTTATTTGGGAGATCATAGTAGTACGTTGAGGTTTGGGATGAGTCAAAGGAGAGATAGAGGAGGGAAGAGTCTAGAAAGGGTTATTTTGGGGATCATAGCAGTAGAATGAGGTTTGGGATGAGTCAAAGGAGAGATAGAGGAGGGAAGAGTCTAGAAAGGGTTATTTTGGGGATCAAAGCAGTAGAATGAGGTTTGGGATGAGTCAAAGGAGGGATAGAGGAGGGAAGAGTCTAGAAAGGGTTATTTTGGGGATCATAGCAGTAGAATGAGGTTTGGGATGAGTCAAAGGAGGGATAGAGGGGAGAAGAGTCTAGAAAGGGTTATTTTGGGGATCATAGCAGTAGAATGAGGTTTGGGATGAGTCAAAGGAGGGATAGAGGAGGGAAGAGTCTAGAAAGGGTTATTTTGGGGATCATAGCAGTAGAATGAGGTTTGGGATGAGTCAGAGTGGAAGTAGAGGATTTATTGAGAGAGGTATAGGGAGCGACAGAGCAGTGCTTTGGAGAGAGTCTAATTTTTTTTGATTATTTTTTTTCTTCTTCTACCTTAAAAGTAAAGTAATAATTATATAGATGCTTAACAATATAGAAAGAGTATACATGTGTAAGGAAGATACTATATCGAGATATAAAGTTGTGTTGTATAAACTCAGACTTTCAAGTCTTGCTGTATTTGAAGCTAATTTATTTATGTATTTTAATAATTATTTTTTCAAACACTATTTAAATTTGATATTTTCCTCAATATTTCAATAGTGAAGCACTTGTGGATAAAAACATATGATAATATTTACATATTGTGCTAGATAACTAAAGCAGAGACCCATAAGCTTCAAATCAAATAATTTATATGAAAACTATGCAGTGACCTATGTTAACCATAAGTAATATGAATGTATGACATTACAACTCATACAAATACCACGCGTGCCTTTACAATGCGGGTATTACTATGCAAATGCCATTACAACGCATTACCATTACAACGCAAACTTTTACCACGCATATGCCTGTGCCACGCATGCCATTACGACGCAAAGGCATGCATGGTAAAGAAGGAATACACTTGGTAAAAATGTTTAAGGTAGGTAAAAACCAAATATATACATATGTATATGAGTGTATTTATATTTGTATATATACACACAATCATTTGTTTATGTATATATATATATATGTATTTTTTTAATAAAAATATAAAAAAATTACCCTCCATACCCGCTTAAACCTTAAAATTATCCTTCCCACCCCAAATCCCAAACCCACTCTGAACCCAAATATTACCCTTCCCACCCAAAAACCCAATCCCATCCTGAACCCTAAATTACCCTTCGCACCTAAAAACCTCAACCCACCCTGGTAACCCTGGGCGGAGTTCGCGTAACCGCGCTACGCGAGCCTACGTGAAGCGCCCCAAAAACTCTGCAACGCTATGTGGAGTTATGCGAGCATGCGGAGTTGCTCGCATATGGTCGCGCATGCTCGCGAGATGTTTTTGGCGTTCGGCAATGCGTATTGCGTTTTTGGGGGGAAATATCGCGCAAACTTCACCATGCGGTCGCCAATGGGCGCGGCCATCTTGTTTTCCTACTCTTTGCATGGTTCTGGGGCCTGTTTTTCAACCCTCTCTAATCTTTCAAATCCTTTTTTTTACACAGTTTTCTGATCTTTTTTATTTATTATCTATCCCTCTCTCTCCCTAAGAGTATATTTTGCGTTTTATTTCTACTTTTACTGCGTTTTTTCTACTGTTTTATATTACTTGCTTTTCTACTTTCCTACTTCTTCTCCTGACTTTATTTTTTACTCCTACATTTTCTTTTCCGCCCCCGCCCACCCAGAACCATGGCTAAGGCTACTACTACCTCTAGTAGTAAGAAGGGGAAGGCCAAGGCTACTGCTGCGCCTGCAACCAAGAGCTGCCTTCTTTGTGGCAGATGGCGCCCGGGGTGCAGGCCCGGGCCTTTTTCTCCGAGGTGGAGGTGGCCGCCCTTGTTTTTTTTTGTATAGCGCCACCTCCCCTTAACCTTGGCAGCAGGCGGCAGGCACGGCTCCAGTCTACACTACCCAGGAGTGTCACCACTGGTGGGCGAGGGTGTGCCGAGCAGTGTTTCGCTGCTCTGGGGTCCGGCGCACCCATAACCAGCTAACTCACCGTTGGTCAGACATCTTGGACCGGGAGCAGGACCTGCTGGACCTGCTAGGTGTTGAGGTCGTGGGGCTTGGTCAGTGGCTAATTATAGTAGCATTGTGTGTTCTGTTCTGTGTTATTGCAAATATTATTTTTTTCCCAAATAGCAAGAATGCTGCTGGTTACATGCAGGTAAGTTACGTTTAATAATCTTATATTATGTGATTGTTATTCCTCTAGACACTAGACCAGTGCTCGGCGCTACTAATCTTACTTGTTTGCAACTTTGCGCTAGCTTGGGCTGATTATGTAAGAGAGTTTAGAGAACTTAAGTTAGGTAATGTTAGAGAGACTATTGTCCTTTCCTTCGTCCTGTCACTAAGATAGTGGTGGATTGGTAGGTAGTTTAGTTACTTAGTATTAGTTGGTAATTTTTTAGCGGTCCACTTGACGCGTCCTCCGTCACGTCACGTGCTGCTGACTCCAGTCCTTAATAGAATCTTTTGTAGTTTGTTAGTGAGTGAGTAATATAGCAACTTATCAGCACATCAGCAGCAACCAACCAAACATTTGGTGTATGCAATATGCATGAGTCCATCTATGCATTTTTGAGGACTAGAATAAATGGAAATGAAGACTTAGTGAACAATTGGCCCGTAAAAGGGTGTTGATTCATTGATGATTTCGAATGAGATTGAAAATTAGAAGAAGCAAATATATTTTTGGCAATTCATTTCCAATGTCTTTGGAATAGGCGGGCTAGGTGGTACTTAGGTTTAGGATTCTGGAACCAGAATGGAACACTGGATTAATAAATAATAACTAGACGGTCCGCAATACTACTAGTCGATCAGATTAGACAGGTCAATTTTATTGCAATTGTTGTTTCCTTTCCAAAAATGTTTTTAGAGCATTTTTAAAAATATTTTATGTTTCACACCAATCAATTTTTTTCTCTTTATTATATCTTACATGATCTGCATCCAGGGGCAATAAGAAGACGGGGTCTGAGGCGGGAGCTGGAGATGCCTCCCAAGGCCAGGATCGCTCCTCTACTGAGGGCTCTGCTGCTGGCCCCAGTAAGTCCTCCTGTTGTTAATATTAATAATTTTATTTCCCTAACTTTTACTGCACCTTTTTTTTTCCAAACTATTATTTCTGTTTCCTAATTCTATTTTTTGCCAAATCTTCTTCGATCTATCTGTTTCTAAATTCTTGTTATCCCTGCCTCTAACTGCCTCTGACTCTGTACTACTTCTATTAGTCTGTCTGTAGCTTGCCCAGTTGGCCACTCTTTTTAAAAAAGTTTTAAAACTCAGATTTACCAATAGCTCTAGCCACTGAGTCCAGTCATTTGGGTTTTCCTCTTCTTAATCTTGAGAGGCTTTTCGACAATTGCCAGCAACAAAATGCCCACCCAGATATTTTACTATTTTTGATACTACTGTCTACTCTACTCTAGTACCCGATTTGTACTAGTGATGTATGTGGTGTATGTATGTATTGTATTAACTATTTTCAATCTTGCTAGTGAAAAAGAATAAATAGGGGCAGGTGTATAATATGGCATCTAAAAAATGTGTAATGTTTTTTCTAGACGTACAGACCACCCGCAGCCGGGGCCAGCGGCGGGGCAGGCAACGTCAGCCAGGAGAGAGCAGCGGATACGGCAGCTGTAGGAGGGGTGGGTGGGCCAGCAACAGTGGCGGGCAGTGGTAAGGTATACTTATATACCTTACTTATTGATAATAGTTACACACTCGCTTCAAGGGTGTACACTGTACTGTTGAGAGAGACTTGGGGGTCGATTCCGATTCGGGCCGGAAAAGCACCGACCGACTCGGATCCGGAAAAAATACCGACCGACACGTACCAGTGGCGCCCGACACGCCAAGTACGATGCAAGCCGCGATAAATCCGACCGACACGTCAGGAAACCAAGCCGACCGACCGAGCCGCTCGGAAAATAGCAATCCGGCCGGAAAAACACGCGAATCCAACCGACCGACACGCACCCGGAACAAATCCGACCGAATCGTACCCGCCAACTCCAACCCGCAAAGTACGATGCAAGGCGCGAAAACACGACCGAGTCGGACGGAGGACAAGCCGTACGACCGACACGCATACAAAACCGAGCCGAAGCAATACAATACACCGCGACCGACGCGTACGCAGCATACAAAACTGCACAAACACAGCGTGAACGAAACGGAAAACACCGTACGAGACCAATGCAGGGTCCGACTCGGTCACAAGAACGTTTCCAACATACACAAACAGCACAAAGGAAAAATCAACCAAAAAAAGGCCAAACAAGCAATTACCAAGCCAATAAATACTGGGGGGGTGGGGACAGAGAACAAAGACACACCCACAACTCCACCTATATAAAGGACACAAATCACTACCATGAGCCTTTGCAAATGCCATTTCACTGCCAGCACCCAAGAGAAAGCAACCACACACCCACAGCTCATCCCTCACACAAGCCACACACCATCAGCACACCAACAAATACCTACCTCACATACACCCAGCAAAACACACACTCACACACCCTCACCTGCACACCAACACACACATCACTCACCATCACCACCCATCACCATGCCCCCCAAGAAGAATCCCAAGTTCCTAGATTGTGAATTGGAAGTCCTGGTAGACGAGATCCTCAGGGTGGAGCCACAGCTGTTTGGCACTCTGGTCCAACAGACCCCCATGTCGCAGAAAACCAAGATGTGGGAGAGGATCATCAACAGGGTGAACGCACAATCATCATGTCGGCGCACAAAGACGGACATCCAGAACAGGTGGTATGACGTGCGCAGGAGGGTACGGGACCTGCTGAAGATAGACTACAGCAACAGCCAACAGACCGGCAGTGGCCCTCCTGCCAAGCCAATATACCTCAGGCCCTGGGAGGAGAAGGTGCGGGCCATCCTTCCGCCAGTGAGCGTATATGGACTAGAGAACATCCCAGAGCCTGGTGAGTACACAACAAATGTACACAATAAACTGCCACAAAACACACACATCACTGTCAAGGGGAGAGTCAAACCATGCACACATAGCAATTACACAGCAACTAGAACAGAATCATCCCAAAATGTGTATGTCAGTCAGATAAACACAACACATGCCATCAAAAAAGTCACATCCAACTGTGCCAACACATGTACAAACACAACCACAACTACAGCTAGGCAGTGGCACAAATAGAACTAACAAACACATCCACACATGTAGCCACCACAACAACACCAACACACAGTGAAGACCACTCAAAGGAAGGAATTCTGTGTATGCTGGCCAAGTCAGTGTAGCCAATAGCATCATGGGAGTCGCAGTCACACATATTGCCCGCCCCAAAACTGTCCCATCAACACCACCCTGAACCATGCTGCACATCACAGGGAGTGGAGAAGGACTCACAAGATGGCTGACACTGGCTACTGCTGTGGGGAGCACAAGGCCCTGCTGCCAACTGTGCACCAACAAACAGCAGGACACCACTGACTGACATCCTGAGAGACAACTTCCACTCCCTGCAATGCAAGCACGTTCCATGGTGGGCTATCTGGCTGGCTGGGTGGGAAGGGGGACTTGCAGCACTGACTATAGTCACCAGCACCTCCCCTCACACCCCCCCAACACAAACTCCACAGTACCCACCTGGTAGAATGCAATGCCCTCCATCCTAACACAAGATCCCACAAAGCACCACCACCCTGGGTTATGTTGTGTGAAGCACAGGGACACTCTTGGGACTCTTAGCCAAACAACTGCCAGGACAACACTCCCAGCCATCCTGTCAGCACAGCCAGCCCACCCCACAGGGAAGCAGAGTCAAAAGGAAGGAAGCATGGGCATGCTGGGAAGGGGGTGGAGGCAATAGCATGATGGGAGACGTAGTCACAGACATAGCTCACCCCCACAACTGTCCCATCAACACCACCCTGAACCATGCTCACATCACAGGGAGTGGAGAAGGACTCACAAGATGGCTGACACTGGCTACTGCTGTGGGGAGCACAAGGCCCTGCTGCCAACTGTGCACCAACAAACAGCAGGACACCACTGACTGACATCCTGAGAGACAACTTCCACTCCCTGCAATGCAAGCACGTTCCATGGTGGGCTATCTGGCTGGCTGGGTGGGAAGGGGGACTTGCAGCACTGACTATAGTCACCAGCACCTCCCCTCACACCCCCCCAACACAAACTCCACAGTACCCACCTGGTAGAATGCAATGCCCTCCATCCTAACACAAGATCCCACAAAGCACCACCACCCTGGGTTATGTTGTGTGAAGCACAGGGACACTCTTGGGACTCTTAGCCAAACAACTGCCAGGACAACACTCCCAGCCATCCTGTCAGCACAGCCAGCCCACCCCACAGGGAAGCAGAGTCAAAAGGAAGGAAGCATGGGCATGCTGGGAAGGGGGTGGAGGCAATAGCATGATGGGAGACGTAGTCACAGACATAGCTCACCCCCACAACTGTCCCATCAACACCACCCTGAACCATGCTCACATCACAGGGAGTGGAGAAGGACTCACAAGATGGCTGACACTGGCTACTGCTGTGGGGAGCACAAGGCCCTGCTGCCAACTGTGCACCAACAAACAGCAGGACACCACTGACTGACATCCTGAGAGACAACTTCCACTCCCTGCAATGCAAGCACGTTCCATGGTGGGCTATCTGGCTGGCTGGGTGGGAAGGGGGACTTGCAGCACTGACTATAGTCACCAGCACCTCCCCTCACACCCCCCCAACACAAACTCCACAGTACCCACCTGGTAGAATGCAATGCCCTCCATCCTAACACAAGATCCCACAAAGCACCACCACCCTGGGTTATGTTGTGTGAAGCACAGGGACACTCTTGGGACTCTTAGCCAAACAACTGCCAGGACAACACTCCCAGCCATCCTGTCAGCACAGCCAGCCCACCCCACAGGGAAGCAGAGTCAAAAGGAAGGAAGCATGGGCATGCTGGGAAGGGGGGTGGAGGCAATAGCATGATGGGAGACGTAGTCACAGACATAGCTCACCCCCACAACTGTCCCATCAACACCACCCTGAACCATGCTCACATCACAGGGAGTGGAGAAGGACTCACAAGATGGCTGACACTGGCTACTGCTGTGGGGAGCACAAGGCCCTGCTGCCAACTGTGCACCAACAAACAGCAGGACACCACTGACTGACATCCTGAGAGACAACTTCCACTCCCTGCAATGCAAGCACGTTCCATGGTGGGATATCTGGCTGGCTGGGTGGGAAGGGGGACTTGCAGCACTGACTATAGTCACCAGCACCTCCCCTCACACCCCCCCAACACAAACTCCACAGTACCCACCTGGTAGAATGCAATGCCCTCCATCCTAACACAAGATCCCACAAAGCACCACCACCCTGGGTTATGTTGTGTGAAGCACAGGGACACTCTTGGGACTCTTAGCCAAACAACTGCCAGGACAACACTCCCAGCCATCCTGTCAGCACAGCCAGCCCACCCCACAGGGAAGCAGAGTCAAAAGGAAGGAAGCATGGGCATGCTGGGAAGGGGGTGGAGGCAATAGCATGATGGGAGACGTAGTCACAGACATAGCTCACCCCCACAACTGTCCCATCAACACCACCCTGAACCATGCTCACATCACAGGGAGTGGAGAAGGACTCACAAGATGGCTGACACTGGCTACTGCTGTGGGGAGCACAAGGCCCTGCTGCCAACTGTGCACCAACAAACAGCAGGACACCACTGACTGACATCCTGAGAGACAACTTCCACTCCCTGCAATGCAAGCACGTTCCATGGTGGGATATCTGGCTGGCTGGGTGGGAAGGGGGACTTGCAGCACTGACTATAGTCACCAGCACCTCCCCTCACACCCCCCCAACACAAACTCCACAGTACCCACCTGGTAGAATGCAATGCCCTCCATCCTAACACAAGATCCCACAAAGCACCACCACCCTGGGTTATGTTGTGTGAAGCACAGGGACACTCTTGGGACTCTTAGCCAAACAACTGCCAGGACAACACTCCCAGCCATCCTGTCAGCACAGCCAGCCCACCCCACAGGGAAGCAGAGTCAAAAGGAAGGAAGCATGGGCATGCTGGGAAGGGGGTGGAGGCAATAGCATGATGGGAGACGTAGTCACAGACATAGCTCACCCCCACAACTGTCCCATCAACACCACCCTGAACCATGCTCACATCACAGGGAGTGGAGAAGGACTCACAAGATGGCTGACACTGGCTACTGCTGTGGGGAGCACAAGGCCCTGCTGCCAACTGTGCACCAACAAACAGCAGGACACCACTGACTGACATCCTGAGAGACAACTTCCACTCCCTGCAATGCAAGCACGTTCCATGGTGGGCTATCTGGCTGGCTGGGTGGGAAGGGGGACTTGCAGCACTGACTATAGTCACCAGCACCTCCCCTCACACCCCCCCAACACAAACTCCACAGTACCCACCTGGTAGAATGCAATGCCCTCCATCCTAACACAAGATCCCACAAAGCACCACCACCCTGGGTTATGTTGTGTGAAGCACAGGGACACTCTTGGGACTCTTAGCCAAACAACTGCCAGGACAACACTCCCAGCCATCCTGTCAGCACAGCCAGCCCACCCCACAGGGAAGCAGAGTCAAAAGGAAGGAAGCATGGGCATGCTGGGAAGGGGGTGGAGGCAATAGCATGATGGGAGACGTAGTCACAGACATAGCTCACCCCCACAACTGTCCCATCAACACCACCCTGAACCATGCTCACATCACAGGGAGTGGAGAAGGACTCACAAGATGGCTGACACTGGCTACTGCTGTGGGGAGCACAAGGCCCTGCTGCCAACTGTGCACCAACAAACAGCAGGACACCACTGACTGACATCCTGAGAGACAACTTACACTCCCTGCAATGCAAGCACGTTCCATGGTGGGATAACTGACTGGGTGGGTGGGTGGGTGGGAAGGAGGTCTGGCTGTCAACCAAACACAATCAATGCAGACCATGTTCACACCCCAGAGAATACATAGAAATGCCCAAATAATGCAGGACAATGTGCCACACCAATATCAACCCCTGACTGTGACAACTTAGGACAATACAATGTACAGGCCCGCACCCCGAGGCACAGTCACAACTGTCAGGTGTGTCAACCACTGATGCCTGCAGAAACATGACATACATTGTTTGTGTCTCCCAAAAACAGGTGATGATAGGGACACAGCAGCAGACGCTGAGGAGTCCCAGTCCCAGGCTCAAGAGGATGCCGAGCTCACTGGCGTCGTACAGCCTCTGTCCTCCTCGGACGATGAAGAACAACCTGGCACATCCGGTGCAAGTCAACATGCTGCACCAGCAGGACCACCAGCTGCAGCACCAGCAGGTCCACCAGCTGCACCCCCTGCACCCACCCCTCCAACGACTGTCACCACGAATACCATCCCTGCCGACATGGACAGAATAAGGAACAACACCAGCGCAGTGACCCTGGACCAACCTGGGGCCATGGACACCACCACCACCACCAACCCCCAAGGTGGACCAGGGTTATCTGTGCGTGCAACTGCACACACTGCACATGTCAGCAGGGGTGGTGGGAGGGGTGGGAGACAGAGGTCGCTGCTTGCAGACGTTGCTGGTGTGCATGAAGACCCACAACTGGTACGCATAGCTGATGCGTACCAGTCCAGCACCGGAGAGCTCAGCCAGGTAGTGGGGCTCCTCAGAGACATTAAACAGCAGCAGGCTGCCCATCATGCCCGCTTGGACTCCCACATGTCCCAAGTGGAGTCACACATGTCACGTGTGGACTCCCACATGTCACGTGTGGACTCCCACATGACCCGCGTGGAGTCCAAGTGGGATGTACTACATGAGATGACGGCGGTGCACAGGGACATTTTACAATGCCTCCGCCAGATGAACAGCAACCAGTCCACACCTCCCTGTGTGCCAACAACATCTGGTACCGAACAAACTGCAACTGCCACAGGGAGGGAGGAGGACTCTGGCGGAGAGTCCCCTGCACCGCAGCAGCCTGCACTTGAGGGCCCCCCCCAAGAAGAGGGGTCGTCCGAGGAGGGGAAAGTGAGAGGCTGATGGCCAAGCGCAACTCCCAGGAAGCCTGAACCTGTTCTGGATTTTCGCCTTTGTGCACAGACTGTTCACCCTGTTGATGGCAACACTACTCCCACACATTGCATGGGGAGTATAAGTTGGAACAATGTGTCAGACAACAGTGGCCCCGATACTGGGGATCCTGTCTACCTGGACTTTCTATTCATCTAGGAACTTGGGATTGCAAGATTCATGTACAGCACAATCCATCCTATGCACTATTATCACAATAAACACACTAATACACCATACTTGCCTCTGTCGTGATTCCAACGTGGGTGCTGTTATGGGGATGATGAACTGCAAAATTACACAGTGTATGCGAACTGCAACAGCAAGGACAACACAGGCATGTGAGTACAGGCAACGTGACACATATGAGGGAGACACACCACCAGGGCTACACAACACATACACACCTAGGCCATCTGACTCATTGCCTACACTGATGTTGCCAGGGAAGACGGTGCAATGCACAGACACCACACCCATTCCCAGTTGTAGTCAAGTAGCCCACAGGTGCAGTAAGCAAATGGCAGTCAAATGTGTGACCACAGACAACGCACATCACTAAGTGAAGCACAGGTTTATTACACAGTAGCAACATGCCGTAACCACTACAGATGCAAGGTAACCCCACCTGGTAGCGGGCACACAGTCAACAACTGTAGACAGAAGGAAGTCCATGGGTGTGGCGCACATCACCTGTAGGGACACAACAGCTACCAGCCTGGATGTGCAATCACGTCGTCGGTGGACACAGTTCACCAAACGAATCTGAAAGTACCCTGTGAAGGACAGAAATGACACACAGTCAAAAGCAATGCAGTACAGGACAGAACAGCAAAACTCATGCACAATACATGTTACAAGATACCCACCCAGAACCAAGTTAGCATGTCAACACTGTTGGGGAGTACAGCCCACCTGTCACCACACATCGCAACACACATCCTGTCAAGTAGCCCATGGACACACTCCAACAGCACCAGAGCACCACCCACACATCATGCCAACTCACATCATTCACATGACACCTCAGGATACTCACATTCAGCTAAAGAAGTTGGTGATGAGCTGTGTGCGGACATCACCATCACCATCATCATCATCATCGTCACTGGCATCGTGGTCCAGGCCAGGATCCTCCACAGGTGGCGGATGTTGGTCATCGTCATCCTGGATGAGAGGCAACTCCTTCCGCACTGCCAGGTTGTGAAGCATGCAGCAGACGATGATAATCTTGCACACTTTCGCAGGGGCATATGGGAGGGACCCTCCGGTCTTGTCCAGGCAGCGGAAGCGGCTCTTCAGGAGACCAAAGGTCCGCTCAATCACTCTCCTGGTCCGACCATGTGCCTCATTGTAGCGCATCTGGGCAGGTGTCACAGGGTTCCTGAGGGGTGTCAGCAACCACGGCATGTTGGGGTATCCCGAGTCACCTACGGACAGACAAGTGCACATCAGCTGACTTGGAAAAGTGGGCGGAATACTACAGATCAGATCACACACAATGGCACAAAGTCAGTACACACCGACAAGCCAGGCACGCTGGTTCTGCATCTGTGCCATCAACCTGGGGATGCGACTACTCCTCATCACAAAGGCATCGTGTGCTGAACCAGGGAAACGGGCACACACGTGTGTGATGGTCATGTCTGCAAGACACACCACCAGTGCATTGACCGAGTGGTAGTGCTTGCGGTTCCTGTAGGCCTGCTCCTGGGCCTGTGGTGGTACCAAAGCCACATGTGTCCCATCAATGGAGCCAATGACATGCGGCATCCTCCCCAGGGCATAAAAGTCACTCTTCACGTCAGTGAGTCGTCGCAGTCTAGGGAAATAGATGTACCGGTTCAGGAAGAGCAACATTGCCGCCAAAACATCGCGGAGCACACGGCTGAACATGGTCTGTGACATCCCACCAGCAGACGCCACAGTATGTTGGAAGGTACCGGTGGCAAAGAAGTGTAGGGCTGCCATCACCTTCACCTTGGGGGTCAGCGCTGTAGGATACGGCCGGCCAGGCTGCAAATGTGGGGACAACTGCACTGCCAAATCCTCAATCAGCTGCCTGGTGAAGCGGTACCGTCGGATGCTGTCCCGTTCCACCATCGTTGCCAGGTCTGGGAATGGCCGATGGACAGCAGGAGCCCTGCAGTGCAGAGGAGAAGTAAGCAAGATCGTCAGTCACCCCACATATGCGGCATTGAACACACTCAAGATCCCAACATACATCATCATGAGGCACAACTACATGAAGTGTGCAGTACCGGAACGACATTTATGGTACATACATGGCCAACATCTGTCAACACGGTCCTACAGGTGGCATCAATTTGTCCCAGGTTGGCCCATTGGATATCATGATGCTGTGTCACAGTCACCCCCAGTGACATGTGAGGACAGATGTGCCCCAGGCACCACAGCTCAACGACAGGCACATTCCCAGGGACCCTGTAATGCCACATGGACACTGGCATCACCTGGAGTATCATGTGTACACCACAACAAAACAAACATGACCCCCACAGGTAGTGGCCACACTTGCCATGGCAGGAGAGCCATGGACGTCTGTGACACACACGCACAACATCAGAGTCCATGCACACACAACGTGGATGTGGAGACTGTCTCCCATTGTGCACATGAAATCAGAGACATTGTAAACACTACATGCACAAAGACTGTGGAGGGCCATCACTATTGTGCCACTGGGACACCCTGGCTCAAACATACCGTCCCACATGGGACTCACGGGGTATGTGACATGACATACACAAACACCACTGTGAAATGTGACCATGGCACATGCACAGATATGAACAGTTGCACATCACAGTGGTCACGTACACGTAACACCCAGGATCCTGTCCCCATTAACACGTGCACAGCCTGGGGGTGGCTGCCCACAGGTGACACCCACAGGACAACATGTACACCAACATACACACAATAGGAAATGCAGCCTTACATGCCTTATGATAAGGTTTGGACAGGCTGTCGTGATGTAGGTGTGCCCCTCACTCCCTGGGAGCTATCTGTGGCTGGCATATGTCCATCTGAGACAGGCATGCTGACATATGCCAGTCACATGTACAGTGATGCGTTGTACTGCAATGGACCGATCGGTGCCTCCGGCCGGCCCATTGCATTCAATGTGTGCGGGTACGCGTTGTACCCCTGTGCGCGTTGAACAGCAATGGACCGATCGGTGCCTCCGGCCGGCCCATTGCATTCAATGTGTGCGGGTACGCGTTGTACCCCTGTGCGCGTTGAACAGCAATGGACCGATCGGTGCCTCCGGCCGGCCCATTGCATTCAATGTGTGCGGGTACGCGTTGTACCCCTGTGCGCGTTGAACAGCAATGGACCGATCGGTGCCTCCGGCCGGCCCATTGCATTCAATGTGTGCGGGTACGCGTTGTACCCCTGTGCGCGTTGAACAGCAATGGACCGATCGGTGCCTCCGGCCGGCCCATTGCATTCAATGTGTCGGGTACGCGTTGTACCCCTGTGCGCGTTGAACAGCAATGGACCGATCGGTGCCTCCGGCCGGCCCATTGCATTCAATGTGTGCGGGTACGCGTTGTACCCCTGTGCGCGTTGAACAGCAATGGACCGATCGGTGCCTCCGGCCGGCCCATTGCATTCAATGTGTGCGGGTACGCGTTGTACCCCTGTGCGCGTTGTACTGCAATGGACCGATCGGTGCCTCCGGCCGGCCCATTGCATTCAATGTGTGCGGGTACGCGTTGTACCCCTGTGCGCGTTGAACAGCAATGGACCGATCGGTGCCTCCGGCCGGCCCATTGCATTCAATGTGTGCGGGTACGCGTTGTACCCCTGTGCGCGTTGAACAGCAATGGACCGATCGGTGCGCACCCATTGACAATGGGCTTGCCTGGCAACGGACGCGTTTTTGAATATTCGAACGAGTCGGTTGCTGGAAATTCAGTTGGTCACCCACAACAATGTTGCAAAATAATGTATGTCATGAAGTTGAAGATTTGAAGGATGCTGTGGGCGTGTTTTGGTGCTGCTATTCCATGGATTGGCCAGATTCAGAAGATGCAAACGACTTGGACCTATCACTTTGGACACAAGGGACAGTATCTGCCTCTCCAGCACATATATATTGCTGCATGTTCCCCTGAGAGCCCACTTGCCTGCACTACATGCTCCAGGACGACATCTGCCACTGCACTGCTGCTGTCTCTGCCCCTCTGGACCCTGCAATGGCACGTACTGTGGAGAGAGCCCCAGCCTTCAGCCTTGAAGAGAACCAGGCCCTGCTGGACAGCCTACTTCCACAGTACAGCAAGCTGTATGGGACACCAGGGGAGCAGGTGAGTGTTCTGTGCACTGCCTTTCTGAATGTGCATTTTGTCTGACTAGCAAGGCTGAGAGTCAGCACACCACTGGCTAGCAGGCTCACTGAGTAGTTGTCACCCCCATAGTGTGTAGTGACTTGCACTGGACAGGTATGGTGCAGTGACAGTGCTTCTGAACAGGGTTTTACTCCCCATGCTATGATACCATGTAGTGACTTCTGGAAAACTGTCCATGGGCAGCCGTGCACTGCCTGGGTACACCATGTGCCCCTGTGATTGCGACATGTATATGCAACTGTGTCATGCACGGATATGTTGCATGTGTAGTAATGTCCTTATCACTTTGTCATCCTGACAGGCTTCTGCCCATCGGAAGCATGAGATCTGGAAGGACATCGTCCGGGCTGTCCGGTCCGTGGGGGTCTACCAGCGCCGGATCCGCAACTGCCAAAAGAGGTGGCAGGACCTTCGGGGCTGGACCCGGAGGATTGCACGGGTCCAGCTGAAGCTGTCGCCTCCTCGCAGGAGGGGCGGAACACGGACCCTGACCCCCCACATGCTCAGGATCCTGGCGGTGGTCTTTCCAGACCTGGATGGGCAGCTGAAGGCCAGAGAGCAGCAAGGAGGGGGTGAGTCAAAGACTGCACTGTGTACTCTGTCTAACATGTTATGTGCCCTCCTCGGGCCAGGTTGAACTGCCACAGTACAGCAGTCATGTTGTCCAGGAGCCATGTCCCTCTATTGTGCACTGCCCACTCCTCATCTGATACCCAGGTGTGGCCCTTACATGCAGGGAATTCTGTCACTTAGGACTGTGTCCTTGCAGTTTGCTTGACTCAAGGTGGGAGACAGCATCTGTTTCCCTGACTCTGTGGTGGGCATCATGGGTGGGTCCATTGCTTACACAATGCCTGTATTCTGACATGTAGGGTAGTGTCACAGGTCTCCCATATGTCCAATAGGTATGACCTGGACAGATGAGGGTTAAGAGGATGTGTTGTGGGGGGATGTACATGTGCACTTGTGCAGCTCCAGGACTTGCATTCCCCATGACCTACTATTGTGACACAGTGCAGAGTGTTGTTGTCTGGCTGCAAAGTCATACATCACTGAGACAGTGATGTATGACTTTGCAGTCATGCCTCCGCCATGGCATGTGTCTACTGATTGGTGATCCTGCAGGGGAGTGACATGTGCTACATGCACACCATAGTGGCGCTGGCTATCAGGACATGGGTGCATCATGGTGTCTGTCGCTGGTATGCATCACATGCATTTCCTATTTGACTCTGGGCATCCCTTACATCCGTAAACCTGTACTGACTCAGTGGCAAGAGCTGTGATGTGTCCACACCGTGTCCTCTGCACTGTCCAACTACTGTGTACTTGGTGCATGTGTCAACACTGGGGTGTTGCAATCCAACAGACACCAGACAGATGGGTGCAAGGCCATGTGGGATGTGAGTGCCATGCTTGGCATCAGACTGACAATTGACTTCTCCTGTTCAATTAGTGCACTTTTAGCAATGTACAACTAATGATGCCAGGGCTTGCTCTGGGATGTGCTGTGCTCACAGTGGTGTGTGCGTTATGTGCAGGTGACTGATGTCTGTCTGTTTCCCCATTGTTTGCAGATACATCCACGGCCACGGAAGGGGACAGCTCCACGGACCAGGAGGAGCCGGAGAGCCAGACTGGGTCAGCAGCCGAGGAGTGGTCGGAGGGACCCAGTGGCACGGAGGGCGAGGGAGCCACACCGAGGAGTCCTCAGCAGCATCCACCTCAGCTGAGGACCAGAGCAACTCGGAGGATGACTCCCTTGTGGAGGCGGGTGTCAGCAGCCACCACACCCCAGCTAGTGTTGCTGTCCCCGCCACCACCAGCACCACCACCGCCCTCCCATCGGCTCCCATTCCCCAGGTCCGTGGAGGCTCCCATGTCCGGGAGCGTGTCTCCTTTGGGCCAGGCACCGCACCCCCTGCCCCTGTGTCCCCTGCTGCCCTGAGTGAGGAGTCTGTGTACCTCCTTCGCCAGCTCCATGTAGGGCAGACAGCCATGCTGAGTGTCCTCCATGCGCACACCGCGCTGTTGACTCAGCTGGTGTCGTTCATGGAGGGCATCTCATCGGGCATGTCTGACCTACAGAGGGGCAATAGGTCCATGGACTCCTCCCTGACGGCAGCAGTGTCCCTCCTCAAACGGTCCCTCACCCCTCCTGCCTCTGCTCCATCCACACTCCCCAGCACCTTACCCATCCCAGGCACACACACACTGGCACACACCAGCACACACACATCCAGCACACTGACACACACGCCAATGACAAAACGCACACGCAAGCACATTCAGGGGACTGAAGCCAGACTCACAGGGGATGGGGCCCTGGAACACACACACGCATCCACATGCACTGCGCAGTCCTCAGTTCCCTCTCCCTCCAAAGCACCCTCCCTTGCCTCACCTGCAACCCCAAAGTCACAGCAGCTCTTCCTCTGTGACCTCGGCCTCTTCCCCACCGATGAAGCTGCTCCAGCATCCCGGGGGAAGAGGAAGCCCACCCACACGGAGCAGAGTGCCCCTCGCCCCCGGACACCCTCCCCCAGGCGCAGACGGACTGAGGCCCCCACCCGCAAGTCCCCCGGAGTGCTAAGAGCAAGACCCCGCCACCGCCCTGCAGCTCAGGCACAAGGTCTCCGTCCTCCATCCCTCAGGCCCCCACTGCACAGGTGCCCCCACCACACCCTGCCCCAGGTTCCCCCACCCACAGATATACCATCCCCAAGATGCTCCGGCCTTCTCCCCCTGCCACTTGCTCTCCCAGCACCACACCCCCGCTGCGCTTGTCTGTGCCACTGATGTGGTGAGGGTGTCCTCCCCTCTGTCCAACCCACCTTGCCTGTTCCCCATTCTCCTCCCCTGGAGGTAGGCACTGCAGTGGAGTCCACTACCGCCCTGTCTGACTTGGGCACTGCAGTGGCGGACCTGTCCACCCCATCTGCAGGGTCCACTGCAGTTGTGCCGGCACCCACGACATCTGTGTCATGCCCCCCAGTTGTGCCGGCACACACCATGTCAGACACCTCCACTGCAGTTGTCAGTGGCTCTCCAGCACCCACCACCCCTTCCCTGACTCCCCCTGGTGAGCCCTGATCCTGTCCCTGCGGTGCCTGGCCTGCCCCCGGTTGCCCCTCCTAGTGGATTGTCCCTGGTATTGTGCAGGCATGCGTAGGGTGACATCTGCCAGTGTCACCCTGTTTGAACTTTGACAATGGACTGGCCATTGGCCTTTGCTCTTTTTTCAGGACTTCGTTTGGCCTCAACACATATGCTGAATAAAGCAACTTTCTTTTCTCTAGTGCTCATGCTTCAGATGTACATGTTGTTGGTGCAGCTAACCATGCCCTTGCTGCAGTGATGGTGATATCTGGTCTCATGATTATGAAGTGTTACTGTGCAGGAACCCATGTGGTCCAGGGGGAATGTGTCCTATCATGTGGTGTATCCATGTCATCAATAGCAGCATCTGAGGGTGTCATGTGTTCAGTATTTGGCAATGGGTTTCCTACTTACATTGGCAATTTCACATCTGTGGCTTCCACCCCTGCACATCTGTTGTGCCTGCCATCGTTGCTTTTGTCTACTTCCCTGACCGTGTTGCCATCTCCAGTGGACATGCAGGTTTGGGCATCAATGGGGAGGGACTCATCCGTGTAGTCAGTGCAACATTGCTATACAAGTGTGTTGGATCTGTGCTGATGATTCCGTTGGCACATCCATGACCAGGCTGATGTGATGGGAGCCCTCATTTGGTGCTAATTGTTGATTGTGTGACCAAGTGCTCAGCTGACATGATGGGGCCCTACTGAGGCAACATATGGCACAGCTTTCCTCACACAGGAGTGGAGTCCCCTCATGGCAGTGTGTACACGTGTGACATTGCCTGCGCCCAAGGTGTGTGTTGTATGTGCATGTCTGTGTGTTCACTTCCATTCATCTGCGCATGCTGTGATCCCTAGTGTTGTACCTGTTTGTGATGCTTGCTGACTTGAGCTATGTTCCCCCAAAGTCTTCTCCCTGTGTTCTCTGTGATGTGGGTGCATGGCACATTACTGGTCATCAGGGTGTCACCCATAGGTGTGTTTGCTGTCAGGGCAGAGTTTGTGTGCTGACGCAGATGGGTCACAGTCAGGTTTCCCTTTGGCACTTGTTGTTTGCCCCTGTCATGTGATTTCCAGTTTGTGTTATCTTTCAGTGATTGTGACACGTTGTGTGTGTGACTGCTGGCACTCCTTAGGGTCCGGGCTGCAATGTTGGTTGTTGTCTATGTGTGTTCTTTGTGGGTGACCTTGGCTTCTTCATTGGTGTGTGACTGTGGCTGGGATCCCATTGGTCGGTGTGGTATTGCCGTCATGTCCATGTACAGCGTAGTGTGCAGTGTGTCAGACATTCAGGAGTCTTGTTGAGTGTCCATGTGTGATGTGTTTCTACACCTTGGTTCCCACCCACCACCCTGGAATAGTAATGGGTGCATGTGCAATGTCACCAGTGCATGTGTACTTCACTGCTGCACATTGTTGGAGGTCGAGGGGTGTGGTCTTGAGTGTGTGCAGATGAGAGTTGTTGCCCGGCTAGTCCCCTGCCTCCATGTTGGCCTTGGCTTACTGGCCATGCTGATTGATTTGTGCTTGTGTAGGTGTGATGGTAGTTAGTTGCTCAGGACACCTGACTGTGGTTCACAGTGTGAACGACATTTAGCTTTGTCATCACAGTGGTATTTTTCTTCAGCCCAGGGTCACCACATTGTGGGGGCCCTGGGGGTGGTGCTGTGGTGTGTCTGTGACTTGCTGTGTCAGTTGTTGTTCCTACGTGCCTGTGTGACATGTGTGTTTTGTGCTCCCTCTCACCTGTCAATGCCTGCTTGCCCACATAGGGGATTTGGATCCATGAGTTACCTTAGTGTGGCAGTGTATGCACATCTGTATGATTGGTATTCAGCTCTCCTCATGTGTTGTGTTGTTGCCTGGGGACACTGGCACCCCCACCCCTCACCTGCTGTGTATGATGACAGTGTTGGTCTGCCTGTTAGTGTTTGTGCATCTGCACCACTGCATTGGCATATCTTGGGTGTGCCATTGGCTGTATGTTGTTTGGTGTGTTTCCCCTGCTGTCCCTGGGACTCCTAGGTCATCGGTCAGCACAGTGATCATGGTTTGTGTGTCCCATTGCTGCCATGGTATGGTATCTGTTCACCTCACATCTGCTGTCTCCACAGGGTATCTGCATTTGTGTGCCCATTGGTGCAAATATGTGGTTCTGCATTCTGATGGTCACTTCTGTCATTGTGTCATTGATGACTGTTGACGGTCTCAGCCACCATGGGTGTTGTTTGTCTGCACATGGCCAAAGGAATGTTTCATTTGCACTGCAGTATTTGGCTCCCCCAATTTATGTTGCAATGGGACACATACACTACTTTGCCACAGATGAGTTTTTGGTTCTGTGACCAGGAATGATCCATGCAGTTTGGCAGTTGCAGCTCTTTCTTTGTCAACAATTACCTTTTGGTCACTGTGATGATGGGGGTTTAGGCCCCATTGCCACAATGGTCAAAATGTGCTTCAGCTATGGACCCCACACTTGCCTTTTGGTCACTGTGATGATGGGGGTTTAGGCCCCATTGCCACAATGGTCATGGGCTGCTTGCATTGTGGGTGCCACACACATATATGTGTGGCACATGTGCTAGGGAGTCACATTGTATGTTCAATGTCATGTTCGGTGTTGTAGGCATTTGACACAGCCTGCTCACACGCTTGTCATGGTGGTGGGGGGATGTCTTAATCTTGCATTCCCTAGGTTGTGGTGTGCTTGTTGTGTCATGCATTGTCCATCCTATGAGTGGGGGTGGTAGTAGTGGTAGGCATCCAGCCCCCTGGCTAAGGGTGGTAGTAGTGGTGGGCATCCTGCCCCCTGGCTAAGGGTGGTGGTAGGCATCCAGCCCCCCTGGCTAAGGGTGGTGGTAGGCATCCAGCCCACCCTGGCTAAGGGTGGTAGTAGTGGTGGGCATCCTGCCCCCCTGGCTGAGGGTGGTAGTAGTGGTGGGCATCCTGGCCCCCCTGGCTAAGGGTGGTAGTAGTGGTGGGCATCCAGCCCCCTGGCTAAGGGTGGTGGTAGGCATCCAGCCCCCCTGGCTAAGGGTGGTAGTAGTGGTGGGCATCCTGCCCCCTGGGTGAGGGTGGTAGTAGTGGTAGGCATCCTGCCCCCCTGGCTGAGGGTGGTAGTAGTGGTAGGCATCCTGCCCCCCTGGTTGAGGGTGGTAGTAGTGGTAGGCATCCAGCCCCCTGGCTAAGGGTGGTAGTAGTGGTGGGCATCCTGCCCCCCTGGTTGAGGGTGGTAGTGGTGGGCATCTGGCACCCCCCTGGCTAAGGGTGGTAGTAGTGGTGGGCATCCAGCCCCCCCTGGCTAAGGGTGGTGGTAGGCATCCAGCCCCCCTGGCTAAGGGTGGTAGTAGTGGTGGGCATCCTGCCCCCCTGGGTGAGGGTGGTAGTAGTGGTAGGCATCCTGCCCCCTGGTTGAGGGTGGTAGTAGTGGTAGGCATCCTGCCCCCCTGGTTGAGGGTGGTAGTAGTGGTAGGCATCCAGCCCCCGTGGCTAAGGGTGGTAGTAGTGGTGGGCATCCTGCCCCCCTGGTTGAGGGTGGTAGTAGTGGTAGGCATCCAGCCCCCCTGGCTAAGGGTGGTAGTAGTGGTGGGCATCCTGCCCCCTGGGTGAGGGTGGTAGTAGTGGTAGGCATCCTGCCCCCTGGGTGGGGTGGTAGTAGTGGTAGGCATCCAGCCCCCCTGGCTAAGGGTGGTGGTAGGCATCCAGCCCCCTGGCTAAGGGTGGTAGTAGTGGTGGGCATCCTGCCCCCCTGGGTGAGGGTGGTAGTAGTGGTAGGCATCCTGCCCCCTGGCTAAGGGTGGTAGTAGTGGTGGGCATCCAGCCCCCTGGCTAAGGGTGGTGGTAGGCATCCAGCCCCCTGGCTAAGGGTGGTAGTAGTGGTGGGCATCCTGCCCCCCTGGGTGAGGGTGGTAGTAGTGGTAGGCATCCTGCCCCCCTGGCTAAGGGTGGTAGTAGTGGTGGGCATCCAGCCCCCCTGGCTAAGGGTGGTGGTAGGCATCCAGCCCCCTGGCTAAGGGTGGTAGTAGTGGTGGGCATCCTGCCCCCCTGGGTGAGGGTGGTAGTAGTGGTAGGCATCCTGCCCCCTGGCTAAGGGTGGTAGTAGTGGTGGGCATCCAGCCCCCCTGGCTAAGGGTGGTGGTAGGCATCCAGCCCCCCTGGCTAAGGGTGGTAGTAGTGGTGGGCATCCTGCCCCCCTGGGTGAGGGTGGTGGTAGGCATCCAGCCCCCCTGGCTAAGGGTGGTAGTAGTGGTGGGCATCCTGCCCCCTGGGTGAGGGTGGTAGTAGTGGTAGGCATCCTGCCCCCCTGGTTGAGGGTGGTAGTAGTGGTAGGCATCCTGCCCCCCTGGTTGAGGGTGGTAGTAGTGGTAGGCATCCTGCCCCCTGGTTGAGGGTGGTTGTGGTGGTTGGCATCCAGCCCCCCTGGGTTGGGGTGGTGGCGCGCATTCAGGCCCCTGTGTGCATATGTGGCATTGGTGATGGGCATCCCGCCCCTATGGTGCTGCTGTTGCTGGTGTAAGTATATTCAGATTCCCAGTGTATGTGTGTGATGTGTCGTGTACGTGTTGTATGTGTTTTGTGGTTGGTGTCTGACTTACCTTCTGCGCCGTACGCGTCCGTGCCTGTTCCGGTAGTAGATGTAGAATATTGGTATGATCGGGACGAAGGGATTCATGGTTGGTTCGTGTCGTTCGTCCTTCTCGTTGCTTCGCGTCGTCCTCGTCGCTTGGCTTCGTCCTCGTCGCTTCGCGTCGTCCTCGTCGGTGCTGTGTTCGTCTCGTAGCCGTGGATCGTGTTGTGGCGCGATTCGGAGCTTATGTGCGCCTCTCCCGGATGCTTTGACGTGCCGTGCGTAGCGACGGGTTCGGCGCGTACGGAAAGCGCATCGTACTTGTTCGGCCGGACGGGGCTGCATTTTCCCTTCCGTGCGACTCGATTCGGCGTTTCCGGATTCGCCTCGGTCGGAGAACAGGACCTGGTTTGGGTGAGTACGGCTCGGCCGGGATTTTTGCTGTTGTGCGCATCGTACTTGCTCGTTCGGTGTACTGTACGGATCGGTCGGGAAACTGGCTTTCGCATGGCTTTTTCCCGACCGAATAGTATTGGGTGCGCCTCCGACCGAGATCGGAACCGGCCCCTAAGTTGGTACGGTGCCGTGGACTG
>CAWUFW010021965.1:0-107253 GCA_963921515.1 Calotriton arnoldi | reverse complement strand
AGCCCAGCTGCATCTCGGTGAGCTCACACCCTGCACAGACCAAACCGCAGGAAGCACACACCACCACGGCTGCCTCCCAGGACCCCCACGACCAACACACGGATTTCAAACTCCGTGTGTTAGGGTGCCAGGAGAAGATGGCAGATCAGCTGCGGCTGGGTTTCGAGCTCATGGCAGACAAACTTGATGCCATACGTGGGTGCCTGAGTCCCATCAGGGAGCACCTACAGTCCCTAACGGATACCCACTGTCCGCACCATGCTCACCAACAATCCTTGGCTGACATCGCTGGGTCCATTACTCGGTTACAAGAACTGTCTAGGCAGACAGGCCCAAGCGATGACAGCACAGAGTTGGCACAGATGCGGAGGCCAATGGAGACCATGGAGCCGATGCAGGCTGTAAGTATGGCTGCCACTGCTGAATACCAGCGAGATGTAGCTGCGATCTTCCATGCCTTGCAGATCCTCATCTTGCCATTGCTGCCACTGAGCCTGTTCCAGGTCACTGCTGCAGGAACCTCAACACACACATATCCTCCCCCTGATGTGTCAGTGGCACACAGTGGTGCAGCCCAATCACCTTCGCACCCTGATGTGTCAGTGGCACAGTGATGCAGCCCTATCACCTTCGCACCCTGATGTGTCAGTGGCACACAGCGACGCAGCCATAACCCCACCACACACACCTGACACACGGACACAGAAGACGTCTCAGAGGAGTAAGATGTGGAGGGTAATGACTGTGTGAGGAAGGAGGTAGTAGCATCCGTCCCCGCCATATGGCCTATCCCTGACTGGTCGTGCTCTCTGCATCATGTCCTGGAACAACACCTCCCACTGTCCCCCGCAATACTCTGCGACCTTCACATGGACCCCAACATGGACTGCCATATCTGCTCTGGTACCAATGACACAGCAACCCGGCGGTGGACTGCACCCTTCCTCTTCAGATCAACTTTGCCTTGTCACAAGAACTCTTGTTGGCCCACCACTGGGCAACCATGTTATGTGGGCTTGAAGTGGCCATGTACTGCTCCAGGTCCGACACCCCCCAGAATGTGAATAAAACATTCCAAATCACACAGATGTGTCATGTCTGTGTTCACTCACGAATAAATGTTTGGATGAATGTAGGGACATCGATAGCACTAGAAGGTACACCCTGGTAGATGTCATCAATGCGCATGTTTGACCCTGACCCACCTGGCCACTTAGATGACTGTGAAGGTGTGAACTAGCTGTGGCTACATTGCACAGTGACAACAATCCCGTTGCCCCCAAACGTAGCACCACGTCCATGTATCAAATAGGGCTGTGTGTGGAAATGTCACATTCGGTAGCAGTCCTTAAGTGGTGTCCCCTATCACATGTGACAACTGAACGTCTCTTCGCATGCCTACTCACACACATCTGTGTGGACACAGTCTGTTTTGATGGGTGACCTTGTTCTACATGGCGAGAAGTTGAACACCATACGCACTTTGCTGGGGACACGTAGGAGCACAGGTCTGCCACCAACTATCCCAGCCACAATGTCTGGCTCACAGAGGTGGAGCTGGCAATAGGGACTCACCCCCAATTCACAAGCGTCAGTCAATGCCTCCCTGTGTACGGACAATGCACATGTAGGCAAATGATCTGTCATAATAATCAACACTCATCACAGTTGTACACAGGTGAAGTTGCGTAGACTTTATTAGCATGTGCGTGTCAGTACGGGCAAGGCAAGGGCCACAACATGCAGAACAATGTTTAAGACACTTACAGGCAGCTTAGGAACATGTCGAGGTGCAAGTAATGGGGTGGCAAAAGTGCACACAATTCATCACGGATGTCAACGGTCTCAGCCCACCTTGCCTTGCTGGACGAGTCATGTGATGTTTAGCGTCTACTCATCGGCCCGTGTCAGGGGACACGACTCACAGCCCATGGGATCTGCATAGTGCTGTAGCACTGGACTGCGCTGACTGTGTGCTCTGCTGACAGTGAGCAGGAGAAGGGATCCTACAAGGTCACATGTCGTGCTACATTGCCATGTGTGTACTCTCCCCCCAGCAGTTTTGTCGCTTTTGGAACTTTGCCAGGCGACGCTGTGCTGCTCTGCCCATGGGACTGCATCACCTTGCACAGGTGTGTGTACACACGCGTAGGTTCACGCACATGCATTCTGAGTCCAGGCGAAGGCAGACATGTCCACTGTTGTGGTGGGATATGTGGAAATTCCTCCGAGATGCTACAAGGTGTGGGGACCTGTGCTGTGGGTGACAATGAATTGTGGCTGCAGGAATGTAGTTACTCGTCCATGTATGCGAGCGCTACTTCATGGGCAATCTGTTCCAAGAGTACATCGTTGTCGAGGTCAAGGTACGCGAGGGCGAGCCAGTCCATTACCTGGTCCGGGCAGCTGTGCTCCGTCCACGCCGTTTCACCAATCCGCAACACAGCCCAATAGGGGAGCGCCTCAATGTGGTCACTGCACACGAGGAGTTGTGCAATCTCCCATGCCCAACTGCCTGCACATACGCCAAATATCAAGGCCTCCCATGCACGGGTGTCACGGTTACTCTCCTGTTCGTGGGCCAATAGGGGGCACACACACGTGTCATAATCCAGTTCAGCTACCGTTGTGTTGAATAGGCAGACATCCATGGGCCACTCGAATGTGCATGATCGACAGTGGAACCAGGGCTGGACGCAGGTGACGTATGCAAGACGGAAACTCAGACGGTAACTGATGCGCAACACTGCCAGTGGCAGTGATCCCAACAGATGCAGCATTCGTGCACGGTACAGTTCCACGTGACAGGGGTTGTGCATGGGCCCGGGATTGCCAGCCATTGCCTTTGTTGGTCTCGTAGCACCGGCACACTTCTGACAGGCGGCAGTTGTGTGGATGAGATGCCACTGCTCGGAGCAATGAGTCGTTTTTGTGTGCAACGTTTGGGCGTATGGGTTGTTTCTTACTTATGTGTCAGGGGCATCCCAAGCAGGTGTGCCTCAGGCAGGGACAAGTGTGTGTGGGGTGTGGACAGGTTGGTCTTTCATTCGTGCAGTTCGTGGTGTGGGAGTCATCACGATCTGGTTTGGTATCTCTCGCAGGGAGTGCCAGCCGCATTCAGGACCAAGGTCGGGGGTTCAGGTGTCCTTCAGCCTTGTGTATTGAGACAATGGAGCTTTCATTCCTGATGTTGGTCTGACTACTGCTTGCATTTTTGAAATGTGATGTGGCCTTTGCGTTGCTATTGATGCCAGGCCTTTGACTTAGTGTGCACCAATAGCGATACACACACAACAGTTGGCATGTATGAGCCAGGAGCCCGATTGGCCTTGCGCTCCTTGTACAATATCTCTATTTCTCTCTCTCACTCCCTCTCCCTCTCTTTCTCTCACTCTCTCTTTCTCTCTCTCTCTCACTTTCGCTCGCTCTCTCTGTCCTTGGATGAGCGCATGACACACCTTCTTATCTGGAAATGTGTTTTGCAGGCTGTGACTTCCATATTGTCCTGGGTGGACCCGCCATGACTCTTCAAAATAGTTATTTTGTGTTTATTCTGTATGAAACAAATTATTTGCTGAGTTTAAGATGAATGTATGATTCTCATTTTTCTGACGACACATGTAGGTTAGGTGTTGTTATTGTGCGACATCGGGCACATTGTCTTGTTCATGATTTCGTGAGGTTGATGTGACATATCTTTGTACGGGCGTGGGTGGCGGGTGCCCGGACTGGGGCCCCAGGGGGAGGGGGATCCGTTGGGGGGTGGCGGTCCTGGGGGTGGTGGCAGTGGGTGTTGTTGCCCTCTCGGGGCTCCGGGTGCATGGTGAGTGGCTCCATGGCATCTGTTGTTCTTCAGGTGTGGCTGTGGGCTGGGCTCCCTTTTCTTGTGCAGGTTGACGTCCGACTTTGCACCAGGTCAGAGCAGGTGTTAATTTCCTGCTGGTAACGCGCCGTATCGCCTGTTTTGTGTTCCTATCGCCGATGTGGCTGGTCGTTGAGAATGTTGAGGTGTGGTGTTGTCGCGGGCTTTTGCTCGGGAACGCCTACTCTGCATCTCATTAGCGTTAGTTGCCGGGGTCATCTGTGGCGATGTTTTTTGCGACTGCTTTCGCAGGAAAACTGGTGTTATGGGCTGTTAGCACCAGCTTGTGAATAGGGCGATAAATTTAGCGCGACTTTGGATGCGTTAAAGTGCCGATAACTCGGCAATAGCTCCTTGAGAATATGCCCGCAAGCGTACTGCGGGATCGGGCTGTTTAATCCAATACTCAAAAATAAACATTGGATTTTGAGCTGGAGTCTGGCTCCTCAACATCTCTGCTGCTTTCAGGCGCACTGAAGCCCTCGCAGGAGTTAGGCTTTCTGTGAAGCGCACCTTCACTGCCAGAGGCCTCGTGGGCAGCATTAAGAGACTCCAACTGAAACACACCAATGTGCACTCATGTAATGCTGGCCTTCATCCCAGGTAAGTTCATGCACCTAATGCCATCATTTTATAAGGTTATATTGAGTTATTGACGTGTTTGGTGAAATAATAGCATGGCTGACTCGGCCGTTCATTTTCCTAAGATCGACCCTCCGACTGCCATTCAGTTGGATGACACTAACCACCATCTTATTATAGTGCTTTGAGAAATGGAATATTGAGATAATACTATGAAAGCTTAGATTATTACTACGTCTGTGCTTTCAAGTACACTTCTTAAGGCCAGACTACCAGTCAGGAAGAACGGAATTACCATATAGAATTCTGCTGTATCCGGTCACGAGTGGGTGGTGTTGTCACACCTAGTTTTTCCTGGTGTGGGAATACCAGAACTGATTTTACCACGTGGTAATTCCATCCGGTAACACCGCAGGAGGCTTGAGCTGCAACAGCAGGCAAACTTCATCCAGAGACTTTGCCTTCTGGCAGAGTAGCATTTTTTTTACCCCCACCAGAAGTAATCTGCCTCTTTCCTTCCTACTCTCTACTCCCCTCTCACTCCACCCTCACCTCCAACAGAATCTGCCACACACATTCACCACCTTCTCAGAGCAGCTGGTTAATGTGTGTGTCAAATCCCAGGGAATGAGGAATTCCATGTGGTTTTATGCCTAGTAATTCCGGGTCCACAGTTATTTCCCGGCCTGTGGTTTAACTCATACCGGCACAGTGTCACTGCATGTGAGCACACATTTCGCACTCCACCAGTACCAGGCAACTTATAATCAGGCCCTTGGAAACATCCATTTTTATTTTTAATCCTTTCTTCTCGCATATGCCATTTCCCTGAAAATATTTCAGCATAACACTTCCTATGTATATGCCATATTAATTTGAAGAGCGCAGCAACACCACCTCAGAATGATTCAGCACCACCACAGCATCACTCAGCACCACCAGAGCATGGCTCAGTACCACCTCAGCATCACTCAGCCCCACCTAAGCATCAGCACAGCATCAACACAGCACCACCTCAGCATCAGCACAGCACTATCAGCACAGTACCACATCCTCATCAGTGCACCACCACCAGTGCAGCACCCGCCACCACCAGCGCAGGCCCACCTCAGCATCAGCGCAGCCCCCACCTCAGCAGCAACTCAGCACCAATGCAGCACCACTTCAGCATCATCGCTGCCCCACCTCAGCATCAGCACATCATCACCTAAGCACAGTACCAACTCAGCATAACTCAACACCACTAGAGCTCCAGCTAAGCAATGCCTGAGCACCAGCTCAGCACCACCACCTCAGCATGACTCCGCATCAGCACAGCATCACTCATCACCATCACAGCATCACTCAGCAACACCTTAGCACCAATGCAGCACTGCTTCAGCATTAGAGCAGCACCACCTCAGCATCAGCGCAGCAACACTTCAGCATCACTCAGCACCACCTGAGTACCAGCACAGCACAACCTGAACACCAGCACCACCTGAGCATCAGCACAGCACCACCTCAGCATCAGCACAGCACCATCTCAGCATTAGCACAGCTCCTCATCAGTGCACCACCACCAATGCGGCACCAATTCAGTATCAGCATAGCACCACCTCAGCAGCACATCAGCACCAATAGAGCACCACTTCAGCATCAGCGCAGCATCAACTCAGCACAGCACCAAATCACCATGACTCAGAACTACCTGAGAACTAGCTCAGCACCACCTGAGCACCAGTGCAGCACCACCACCTCAGCATGACTCAGCACCACAGCATCACTCAGCACCACCTCAACATCACTCAGCACCATCTCAGTGTCACTCAGCATCACCTGAGCATCACCTACGCACCACAACACTACCACCTCAGCATCACTCAGCACCACCTGAGTATCATTCAGCATCACCTGAGTTTCACCTCCGCACCAGCACACCACCACCTCAGCATCACTCAGCACCACCTCAGTCTGACCTCTGAATCTGGCATCTGCTGGTTCTCCCCTAGTCTCCGTCCGCTGCTCATGTTGCAATTCAATACAAAAGGGGATGATGGACGGAACGTTTGAGCCAATCAAACACTCACCCCCAGTCAACTGATCTGGGTTTAATCCATCATCATTCTTTAGCTCACTCCACCACCCCAGTTCAGACATGGCCATATGCAAATCAGTCTGACCCTGTGCCTCATGGGAACAGTCCAGCCCGAACTGCCAAGCCATGTCTTCCCTGGACCGGAAACAAGCATCCTAGGACCGGTTTCTGGGATTCCAGCCGTCATCAGCCAGGCTTGCTTGAATCCAGTGGCAAAGTGAGCAAGGGTCAGACTGATTTGCATATGGCCATGTCTGAACTGGGGTGGTGGAGTGAGCTAAAGAATGATGATGGATTAAACCCAGATCAGTTGACTGGGGGTGAGTGTTTGATTGGCTCCAAACGTTCCGTCCATCATCCCCTTTTGTATCGCTTTGGTCGCCCTAAGTTGGCGGGGGTATGCCCAGACGTGGGTCCCTTGCTCACTTTGCCACTGGATTCAAGCAAGCCTGGCTGATGACGGCTGAAATGCCAGAAACCGGTCCTGGGATGCTTGTTTCCGGTCCAGGGAAGACATGGCTTGGCAGTTCGGGCT
Organism: Calotriton arnoldi; assembly: GCA_963921515.1. Classification (NCBI taxonomy): domain Eukaryota; kingdom Metazoa; phylum Chordata; class Amphibia; order Caudata; family Salamandridae; genus Calotriton; species Calotriton arnoldi. The sequence goes on along the minus strand of CAWUFW010021965.1, from coordinate 100,197 downwards.
GGACTGTTCCCATGAGGCACAGGGTCAGACTGATTTGCATATGGCCATGTCTGAACTGGGGTGGTGGAGTGAGCTAAAGAATGATGATGGATTAAACCCAGATCAGTTGACTGGGGGTGAGTGTTTGATTGGCTCAAACGTTCCGTCCATCATCCCCTTTTGTATCATGTTGCAATTCAGGCACTATTTCTCAACCTCCACTCTCCTGTTGTTTATGTCTCCCCCCCCCAATAGCAAAAAAAGCTATAACAAACAAGCATTAGAACAGGCAGGAAGAAATTGCAAGGATAACAAAAAAATACATTTTGTATGTTAATTCTTTTTTTAATTGGGTCGTTCAGTTGTACATAATGTCTTCTTGGTTATATATAAGGTAACAAAATGCTTATAACACTCTTTCATTATAAGTTTTCAACATCATGCACAGCTGCCACACTGCTCTACAACATAGCTTAAAGACATTGATTGGCAAAGCCAATAGCTCTGGCTGAACACTTATAAGGTCCCAAAGGCGAGACCTATTGGCTATGCCAATGCTTGTTGCTATAGCACTGGAGCCCCTGGCCATTCAGATCCAACAGGCCATGTCTGAATGGGGATTAGGGTGGGGGATGTTAGCCACCCTAATCCCCTTAGGCCCTATATGCTGATGGCACGATTCTCTCTCTCTCGGCACGCTTTTCTATCTCTCGGACCCTTGGTGATCACTTCCTATTCTGTTGACGCATCTGGATGTGTTTGGTAAGAGATCAGGTCTTAATATTAATCATAGGAAGTCACTGGTGTTTCCTCTGGGGACCCTGGTCGCTCGTCACCCGGCCACCTTGTCGGACCTGCCTCTCTGTTGGGAGCATGATAAATTCTGGTACCTAGGAGTGATGGAGGCCCATACGCTGCAGAAGCGCTTGCAATATCATTTTCGGAGGGTTACGGAGGGCCTTCATTCATCCGTGCAGTTTTAAAACTCCCTCCCTCTTTCCATCATGAGTCGGTGGCTGTATCCAAGATGATGTTTTTACCACGATGTCTATCCTTTATGCAACATTTGTTTGATACTCTAACTCACATGGCGTTTCAGAGTCAGCATTCTCTCCGTACCTTGTTGATATGGGCTGGGGATGGAGTAGAGCAGTGAGGGACTTTTCATTCCAGCTGCTGAAGGAGGGGGGGGTTGGCAGTTCCCATTCTGTAAAAATATTATCTGGCCTCCCTAATCCAACAAGCTGCACACCGGCTTGCGGAGGAGGGTAACTGGGAGAAATCTCTATTTAAGGACACGTCAAGGGCCCCTTCCTTCCTCAGCTCCTGATGGCGGGGTCAGGATTTGTTTATTTATTTATTTATTTGACAAGTTTTATATAGCGATGGCTAGACCCGGAGGTATCAGAGCGCTTTACATAAGGATCATTGCGTTACGAGTTACAAATTACAGCCGTTACAAGAGAATAATAAAGCACAGGGAAAACAAAAACAATGTTACGGTAAATCGTAGGAGGGAGGGGGAGGAAAGGAGACACAGCGGGGAGACGAGAAGAACTGTGCCCAATGTCCGGCTGGGTAGGTGATGGTCGAGGGGGTGAGCCCAGGCCAATCTCCTCTATAGCTGTCTAGCAGCTCCACCGGGCATCAGCCATGTAGCTCAGGTCTCAGCGGTCAGGAAAAATAAAAATAACAGTTTTGCATAGTTACATTAGATACAGTAGCATAGTCAAACATAGAATAACATGTCCCAATAGGGGATGGGGGGAAAGGGGGAGGGGAGTTGAAACAAGGGGCTGGGAAGCAGGTCAATTCTGGCAGTGGAGGAACAGTACATCATGAAGGCCCAAAAAGTTAGAGTGAAAGGGACAATAGCACAGGAGGAGTCACATAGTCATTAAGTCCAGCGCCAAATTCAATCACCGCGTTGGGTTATCGCGGCAAAAGTTGGGGGACCATAAGGAGGGGGTGAGACAAGGGAGCCCCATAAGTGGACAATCCAGTCTGGAGGGGAGAGAGCATCCCAGTGGGGGCCATCCAGGGGCCATGGACGGGCAGGCAGCCAAAGGCGTGGACCAGCGTTGAGCAGTGATTGAGGAACCGGTCAAGGCAATCAAGGTAGAGTGCCCGGAGCCACAGTCACCAACAACCTCGGCACAAAATGGCGGACCCCCGATCACCAGAAAATGAGCGCCCAAAAAAATCTGCGGAGCAAAAACCAACCTCCAGGAGCAGGACTGGTTGGGGAAGGCAGGCGCAGGACCAAGAGGCTGCTGGAAATCGGTACCACCTGGACCAACGTCTCCCAGGTCGTCAAGAGAAGTCCGGCAGTAGAAACCCGACCCAATCTGCTGTAGAGGCGGGGGAAATTGGAGTCGGGGGCCCCGACAGCTGCCTCGATGAGGAGAGGTGTCCAGACATCATAGGGTAGACATGCCCGACCTACCAGACGCTCGTGTATATAGATCACAGTGCGAGGTTGTAGGGAGGAAGGCTCCCGCGAAGCATGCAATTGCCGTCATCTTGTCAGGCAGGTCAGGCAGTGCCCAGAGTGAGATCGGGGATGTCGAAGGGCACCTTGATGTCCGTCAGCGGCAAGGAGACAGCCGCCATGGAAAGCACATACGACAAACAGCTAGAAGCAGATTGCCCTGACCAGTGCGCGAAATGCAGGACGTTCAGCATACAAACGGAGGGGAGTGCCACCATCTCAAGGTCAGGCAGTGATCAGGGCTGCTGAGCTGACCAAGGGCCACTGCCAGCAAGCGTTAAAATGAACAGTACCTTGGAAGCACACTGAAAGACCCCAGAAGCCGCGGGTGCTCCGGTCTGGCTGGGGCCCAACCAACCCGATGACTCTGCATCCAGCCCAGAAAGGCTCCTCCGCCGATATCCGGGCGGGACGCCCGGGAGCAGTCAGAGTGCGACCTCCGATCCCACCTCACGAGAAACACCGATCGGTGCGTGCCGTGGACACAGCGAATCGCAGAAGGACAAGCACAAGGGTCGAGTCCAGGTAAGGTAGGTGGCAGCCGGCGGGGGGGACAGCCAGCTCATCTCCTCTCAGCAGCGGGCAGCCCAGGATGCGACACCAGTGCCGTACCTCATTAGGCCCACTGCCTCCCTGTGGGAATGAACTGTCTGGGTAGTCCTGGGAAAGGCCCCTCTTGCTAGGAAGTTCGTTTTTCGGGATTTGACAGCTTTGCGAGTGCTGATGGGGTCTGTGGATGTCTCTGCCTGGCGGAGGGTGGTTGCAAGACACTGGCGAACTTCTTACTGAATGATGAATTTATCACGTTTGAGGTGGCACAGGATAGTTTCAGTATAGGACCACATCATTTCTTGCACTATGCTAGAATTACGGCCATAATCAGGGAAATATGGCCTACATTCCCTGCGGCCCCTAGCACGTCACTCACTTTTCGGGGCCTGTTGGAATTGGGCGGGGGTTGATACCTGGTCTCTCTCCTATATAAAGCTAAGACAGCTGATCGGTTACAAGTTGCGTTTCCTGCCCTGCCGGTCCGGGATAGTGACCTAGAGATACAACTCTGGGATGACCAATGGGCAAGAATGTGTGCATTAGTGAAGTCTATATCGAGCAATCCCAGATTTAGGCTTATACATTTTCATTTCTTACACCCCACATATGTCATGCCAGTGCTTCTACATAAAACGGACATCAGTAAGCCGGTTAGTTGTACTAGATGTCAGGCCTTCCTGGCCTCATTTTTGCATTTAGCGTGGGCCTGCCCAGAGGTGTATGCCTTTTGGTTGAAAGAACTGGCTCGGCTGAGGTCATTGATGTGGATACCTGTTCATACAGACCCTGATTTTTGCCGCTTGGGTGACATCTGTCAACAGAAAGGCCAGAAAATGGCCTTTAAATTCTTGCACCTGTTGCTGCTCCTGGCTAAGCGGCGGGTGGCGATCATGTACAGATTACCTGGCATTCAGGAAATTATTGAAAACTTCACTCTTCTAACTTAGTCCCCTCAGGTTCGCTTATGTGCCCCCAGCGCTGAGATACCCTTATGGGGTGATTCACGCGCTCTATAAGTGAATAAATAAATAAATAAATAAATAAATGTGGATGGGTCTGCCCGGTTCTACTGTGGAGCGAATGGTGGCATGGGGGTATTTCCTAGGCAGTGGCCTAGAAAATACGTTTGAAGCAGTGCAGGTGCAACGATAAGGGTGGGGAAGACCTAGGAGGGTGGGCGGAATTCCTGGCCGGCTTCATGGATTCTGAGGGCTCTCGACTGTTCTCCTCAATTGACAATCAGGGGTCTACCAGCACGGATGAGGACTGATTGTGTTTCAATGGGATGTGGTGATCCATGTTGAAGCCTCTGAAGCCACTCGGGTATTTTGTACTCTATACATGAAAGTATGTGATTTGGGCATGATACTTCTATGGTTTTGATTCCTATATGCTGTACAGATCGACCCTATCTGTGACATGGTTGAAGATGGCTGTTGTTTCGATAACTCTTCAGTGAAAACAATAAAAAATGTGATTAAAATAAAATATTCGAATTGGTCGGTCAACAGATGCCAAAGGTGGACAGAAGCTGGGCTGTGTATGCCCTGGTCTATTCAAGATGCCTACCCAACCATCTCCAGGAATTTGGGGAGTCAATTATATAACTGTCTACAAGACAAATTTATGTTTATCCTCAGGGCAGTTTACCAGGATGGAGATCTTATGATCCATCCGTCTACCCACCACTAAAAGGAGCCCCCTGGTCTGCAGATTATTGGGGGGTTTCCATGTGTCTCAAATGCAAGTCCAGCCACTAGCACCCCATTATTGAATAACATGCTGTTGCTACTCAGCTAGGTTCATGATATATAAAAACATTGCATACATACACAGAGATATTGCTGATAGGTAGTTAAGAATGACAGTGAGTTGTTTTCTAATTATTAGTTTGCAAGGGATCGCGGTTGCATTCCCTTGCAAAGAGCAAATGCAACAAGGGAACTCTGCTGTCCACAAAAAGCTGTGTATGTGCATTTGCAACAGTGCACAGTACTGCACACACACAAAGTGTCCGAAGCAGGCAATCTCCTGCCCCAGATTTTACTCCTCCATTACTGAGCAAAGGAGGGGATAAAGTATGTTCGCTACAGTGCTAATTCCAATCTCTTCCTGCATCTGAACATCCATACTATGCCTCTAAAAGACTTGCAAATGACTAGAGAATTCTTTTACATTTCTGAAAAATGTCCACATGGAACCAGGAAGCCCTCATCTTTGCTACTATGTATTTTAACTCACCAGGCTCAGGGTGCCGTTTTTCTCTGTGGCAACAGACAATGCTCCAGAGATGATATACTAGGAAGAAGAGACAATAATTTGGATTGATTATCAACAATCATGTGTCACTGATTACATTGCAACTTAGCATATATAAGAAATAGGAACTAAAACCAACCTCTCTACAAGTAGTTTTTTAGGTCTCGCTGAGCCAGCGCGCATGCGCTGCTCTGCGAGACTTTAGTAAGGGGCTTTTGAAAGTGCTCCGAAAGCGGCCACCAGCGTGCGGTTACGCGCACAAGCGCGCGCGACGTGCACAGCACTTCTTCTCGTCGCGCGTGTGCGCACAACTCGCGTCACCACTGGCGTTTTTTTTTTTTATTATTTCATTTCGCGGCCGCGCGGCGTTACTTTTACTGCCGCGCGGCCAATGCTTGTTAAATGTTTGTCACCCTCCCTGTGGTTTCATGACCACCTCCTTCCGCTTCCTGTGGTTTCACCCAACCCGTCCGCCCTCCAATGTCTTTCCCACTCGTATTGCTTCACCTCCCCAATCCCCCACACTGTGTTTTTTACATGTTGGCCAGCAGCATAGGCTGCTGTGCAACATGCTACAAGTAAAATAAAACAAGCATTGGCATAGCCAATAGGTCTCGCCTTTGGGACCTGCTGCATAACTAAATACTTATAAGGTCCCAAAGGCGAGACCTATTGGCTATGCCAATGCTTGTGCTTATTTGTACTCTGGTGAGGAGTTGCAGCATAAGAGCCCAAAATAAGAGACTCTCAGAATGAATATTCAGGTCTTCAGAAAACTGACAACATGTTTGTATGCTCTACATGAATCAAATGTGATCAATATTAATAAAGTATTATTATATTAAAGTAAAATATTAAAAATATTTATTTCTTCACCCTTCCTGTATATAATGAATAACAAGAACATGTGTTATGCCAGCTCGAAGACAGCAATCATACATGTTATGTTATGTTATATATTAAAAAGCAGTATCATAAATTCATAATTTATCTAGCAGAAAACTAGCTCATTGACTGCAATATTGATATCCAGAGCTTTGATTATTTTGCTGATACCGTAGGCTTGTTAGGTTGCCATTTGGAGAAATGACAGTCCAGAGTATGGGAGTCGAGCATATGGCTTTAGTTTCCCAGTCATAAGTTAGTGGAAATCCTTATGTTTCATAGTTCCAGTGTTTTCAAACACAGAGTCTGGAATTCCATATGCTTTGGCCTTCCATATGGGATTTTGGCCACTACCCAGAATTATGTACCAGCATGTCCACATTCATGAATGAGGTTCATCCCCACTCACGTTCCTGTCACATCGTACGCAAGAACATACCCAACGTGCAGAGAATGTGAGAAATTGGGTTACTGGTTGACTGGGGTGTGAGCCCTGGTGAAGCAGCAACCTCAATCATTGTCAGGATGAGGCACAAGCAAACCTCAAATTAACCTGAGCTCAACTCCATGGTAGTTTAGCACATAGCAGACAGGCTTAACTTAGAGGCAATGTGCAAAGTGTTTGTGCAACACTTCAAACAGTAGAACAGTGAAAACACCACACAATAACACCAAAACTTCCAACATCCAATCAGTAGAACTGGAGTTATGAATTTTTAAAGAATAAAGTGTAAAATAGCGCCTATATGTACAAAGTGCCAAGCGTGGTTATCTGGTTGTGCTGGACTGGGTCAAAGTCCAGGGGTGACCCTGCAAAGAGGGCCAGGTCCAACAGTGAATTTCATTCTGGTCCTTCAGGAGAAGAATAGGTCCCAAGAAATCAGAGCTATGAAAAAAAAACCACAATCCTTACCTAAGTAAATTTTGTCTGGTCCCCAAGGTGCCCATATTTATCCCTAGGTGAGTTGACTGAAGTTACCAATGTTATCAATCCTGAGTTCGGGGTGGACACTATCCACGTGACTCACGTCCCTCACCCATGACACAAGGTATTTCCCACAGACAATGCTGCAAATTAAGTTATAAAACTGCCCAGAGTTAAGTGCCTTTCTTTAAAAAATGCATACTTACAAAGATAGATGCCCAGAATAGCACTCCGCTAGAAGCGGTGATTGAGCCCCTTGATAAAGGAAAGACGCAGAGGAAGGCTCCCAGAAAGATCTGCAGGATACCAATCATGATCTGAATTGCCTACAGCAAAAATGAATTAAATGAATAAGTTATAAGCAGGAGAAGGGAAGGAAACAAAGATTCAGTTCAGCATATACTGATCTATAGCATCTTCTACCAACTCAATGACCTAATTAGCCCAGCCACTACTGATTCTAAACTTCAAAACTATTTGCAATTGATAACTATCTTGACTGTCAATGCTGGTGATATCACATACTTTATTTCTGCACCACACAAAGTACCTTGCTTTTAATATATCCCTTCTTCACAAACACTCTTTCATCTACTCTTACTGGCAAAAACTTTACAAGGATTTGTATATTATTAACCTTCCTGTATCTCTTAATTTGGCTGCTCTTAAATATTTTCACTGATTAATGACTAAATATTTCCTTCTTCTTTTCTATAATTTTTATTTATTTTTATACTTTAAATTGCTTTCATCAATGTGTATTCATCTTAACATAAATTAAAAATCATGAAGATTTTGGTGCTTGCTGCCCCAAAAACCACATGTCCTGGGATCTACCTGGCATTTTCCCCCATTAAATATTGGCAGATTTGGCCTACTGATATTTATCGAGGAATGTGGTATAAATGGCAAAACTCATAATTTCAGTATGTGCAGTAACAGGAGTGACGCATACATCAGAACATATTACACCTGTTGTAATTAGGGCCTTAATCAGTTGTAATGATAGTCTATAGAGATGTTTAAACTGGCGGATTCACCTTTTTAGTGGCAGAAGTTTCAGCAGGCTTGAACTGCTGTAAGTGTTGGATTGACTACTGACGAGTGGGATGGGTCACCTATTTTAGGTAAAGGCCTTTGTGTTCACTTCTATTGGGCACCAAATCCTTGTCTAGCACAACTGTTTGATGACTCTACAATGGTTGCCTTGGTATGCTCCAACCCATGTTGCGTTGAAAAAACACAAGGGAACCCAATATGCAATTGGTCAGGGACCTTGGATACGTTTGTAACTTCTAAAGACAGTGGTCCCTAGACAAACAAAATATTGTAAAATAAATATAGACTAAATCAGTACTATATTCTTTGTCCAGCCGGACAGATTTTTAATATACAATGAATGTATGACATGAAGTGAGAAAAAAATCCAAGTGGGACACAACCTGCGTCCTAATGACAATAACAAACAAACAACATTTAAGGAAGGGTTCAGGCAAGGGGGACGTGTCTGCATAAAGGTTTAAGAATATATCAGACGTAGTAACGTGAAAATACCATTACATATTTAGCATCACAATTTAGTATATGCATATGGTGTACATTACGTCAATGGCGTTTCGATCCCTTAGACAAATAGTGGGATCATCATCAGGACATTTCAAGTTAGCATGCCTGTGTACATATTGCAGTTATTACTGTAATTGCGCAAACCATAAAATTAATAAAATTAGGAAGAAACAAAGGGAGAAAGGGACATGAGGTTACAAAGGGCATTTACTGATCCATACAGTTATTGTAAAAGATAATACTGTAAGTGTAGTGAAACCATGTGAACGGCCGAGTGAGTAATTTGGCTGTGCCAAGAAATAGAATCCGGAAGGAGGAAATGAAAGGGACAGGAAAGAGCCAAGAAGCAGGAAGTCTGCCGTGGCAAAGAGTGGGTAAAAAGTGAATAAAAGGAATTAATTGGCCGTGCAGCATATACTACGAACGATGAAACTGTTGCCAGGCTCTATCAATAAGGACTAAGGGACTGAAGGGCGGCTGGCTTACCCGATTTGAGCCCGGAATTCACGGGCGTAGATCAATCTCTTGTCAATTACAAGAGTATGTAAGGCGGAATTGGCGGACAGCCCGAGTTGGCTTGAGAACATCAAAAGGATTCAGGCGGGATTACTGGTGCACTAGGCGATTGCCCTAAAGAGGAAGATTTAATAGGTGACCCTCCCGCTAAAGTGTGACGGCATACCAATAGTGTGAACCATGCTGTCAGCTTACCAGAGGATAACGGGTAAGGTAGGGGTGGGTGCCGGGATCGCTGGCAGGGGATGTGATAATCTGAGGAGAAATGCGCAAAATTAAGGGGAGTAAAACAACCGAGGCCTGCCGTTAAAAGGAACAAGGTGAGGGCGCAAGCTTACCCCAATTAGGTACAATGCGGCAATCCAATTGGCGCCATGGTCGTGATCATAAGGTGGGAGAATTCCTAAGGATAGAGATAGGGGCTGTGGTTATTAGAGAGAACCAGGGCAGGTGCGGGGAACCGAACCTGCGGGGATAACATGTGAACTTACCGAGGGGTTCTCGGCTCCCAGCAATAATAAGCGATCCCGGCGGCAAACAACCCGAGTCAATACTCGTTGCTGTCTGAACGCGCAAGGTGGGCGCGTACAAGTCAGCTCAGAGGTAGTCATCTGATCAAGGTCATATGACATCTCTAGACAAAGCACTAGTTGCTTGGATCAGTCAGTAAAATTCGGCGGCCATATTGGAAAGCGCACCCTGTGTAGTGAGTGAGCTAATAGTGCCATAGATAGAAAATGAAACAGCAGTTAAAACCAATAAAGAACAAGGAAAGACATTTTTGGAGCACGAAAAAACCTTTTTGGTACATTATAAATAATGAACATTTCACAGTTAAGTGAGAACCTTATTTCGATCGGGAACAAGAAACAGTCAGAGTAAAGAAGTCCAATCCTCAAGGCGGTTCAAGCAAAGACTGCTCCCATAGATGTACCTCTGACTTGTCCATAATAATGGTCATTAAAAAGGAAGAAGTTTGCCTTTCGAAAGGCTAAAAACATTAAAGACCACCTGGTTCGTGCAGCACTACCCCTCACGGATGCTAAAGGTACCTTGAATGATTTTTGGGGGCTACCGCGCCTTACTGGCCATGCAAAATGTGGAGAATGTATTGTATGTGAGACCACAATTGAGGGAAAAGACTTTGTATATGACAAAGGCCCTACCCCCATTCTTTCAATGCTCACCTTCTATCAGCATCTATGCTTGGTCCTGTATGCTAGCATTTTAACCTCAATGGAATAAACTCAATTTCATCATTTTGGTGTCGTGTAGTTCATAGGAGCCCCCCAGGACCTGTGCGTTTTGGATGACCTAAACTGAGGGCTTGGTGTCCAGACTGATTCCAGACACCCCCGCAGGATATGTCAGCCGGTAGACCAGCTAGCTTTCCAGTGCCACTACCACCACCCTGTATCCTACAATAGTGTAGGTAGTTTCTGGCAACCACTGAACAGGACAACCCTGACTCCTCAGGGATCGTGGAAAACAGTACAGTACTTTTCGCTCAGTCACTCGTGCTTGCTTATTCTCAGAAAATACACAGAATGAACGATTAGGGACGTTTTCAATAAGTATTTATTGACCAAGAGTTAGTCTAGTGTAAAACATATGTGCTGCAACAATCAGGAACCACAAGCATACGAAAGAGATTGCAAGCACCAATAAAGTAAATAGTAGATACATTTCTACCATGGCGCTAAAAAGAGGAACATTTATAGTTCATATAAAAGGTAGCATTTGCGTACTCCTACAGTGCACAGCCTAACTAGTTTGCCTAATGTACCTAGCCTAAATGTGTAAGTGAAGCATGTATTTATATGTGCATAGATGTAGCCAAGAATCCCCTAGGGGAGAACAAACCCCCTCACCTGATAGGAGAGAACAAAGGACCCCGTCTCTGCTTTGGGAAGGGCACCCCGCAAGGGATGTCAGACCGCTGCGTGTCAAAGATTCAACATGCAGGACCCCGTGTCAGCGTGGAAGAAATTCTCCTCTAAAGTTGGAGGGGAGTAGGGGTATTATATACCGAGTGGTCACTCCAGGGGTTCCTTTTGAATCGATATGTTTTGCAAAGCAACTGTGAGTGTTTTCAAAACAAAGTGATTTTGCACAGTGGGCCTGTTGTCCACGGATGATAAAACAGAAGTGTATGTGGTGACCCTTATACAGAATAATTATGCAGTGTATGAAGGCCTGTTTATGTACGTCATGCGCTGAGGATTATGATAAAATACCAAGAAGCCTCATGCATAATTTATGAGCTTGGTCTCGAAGAGACTGAGCAACGTTCGGTGTGGTACACTACTAGGTAAAGGACATGACATTGGTTAACTTACATTCAAAACTTCTTTGCTCCATCGTGCAACAACCTATTGGCTTTACATTCACCAGCTTGCTCCGCCAACATCCTTCTCTGATTATGGCAAAATATTTCTCCAGAGAGTGGGAACACATACAGGATTGGGCCTGATATTCCCAGGTCAAGATGTTTTCTCACATTCTGGGATAAATAACTTGTAGGATTCCGGCCCTGCAGAATCCCTGTACTTAAATGAGGGACTTACCGTGAAAATCACATCAACATTTGTCCCTCGATCTCTATTAAAAATGTCCTTCCTATCCTTCTCTATCCCCTCCATAATGAGTTAAGGATTTGAATGATATTTTGTGTGAAATGCTTGATGTCTGTCTGGGCAAAAATCATACAGAGCATTTTTCATATATGTGTTATTAAATAATTTTAGAACTGGCCATGGTAGATGAAGACATACATATTTCAAGAGCCCCAGTACTTACTCCAAGTGTCTTTGGCTCTCCTTCAATGAACCTCTTTAGAAAATAAGGCCCCTGACTAGGACTCACCCCCTGCTGAGCAGGGTTGAAGTTAGGATTGGGGATATATTGGGTCACCACATACATGCCATTCGCAGCTGGCGCCGCCATAGCGAATAAGAAGCTGTGAACAAAAGGTATGGTGAAATGTTATTACATTAAATATACATAAACATACCATTTCTCCAATCACAAGAGGTTCATATATTTCCTTTACCCATTTAGGATCTCCCTCCCCTACAAAATATTTGTTAACAAGATTACCCTATGTTGTATTTTCTTTTCTTTTTTGTGTTAAATAGGGGACCAGCAAGTGGAGCATGGGCCAATATTGTCAAGATGCTGTAAAGTTGAAAGGACGGTCACCTCTTCTAAGCCCTGTGCAGGGGTTCTGGAGTCTCCAGTTATTGAACTATCAGCTGTGCCTAGAAACAAGCTGTGTTAGAGAAGGACTGGAAAGAACCCATGGATTCTGGTGTCTGCACTGAAGGTTGGTAGGGTTCCGACTCATAGATCATGTGATTGTCAGTGGGCCATTAGTTGCCGAACACTATACTGTATCCAGTTTGCCCATTCAGATGCTATTAGGGTGCTAAACCAAAACCACCACCTACTAACCAGCAGATTGTGTATCCTGTATGCCACAAACAGATGTTACCTGGATTGACTCCTAGAGACCAAGGGGTTCTGATGCAAAATAAAACTATAACTACTATTACCAACCTCTTGCAGTGTTTCTTTGATTCTGTCTTGCATTTATTACACACCTAGGTTCTGAAACTCATCATTGACTCATTCCGGTAAAGAGCACATTAGGATCCCACTCAGAGCATCATTCAGTTGCATTACTCTCATCTCTCTTTTCTGGTACATAGTATTCTCTATACATTTTCCTGTCTGTACGTCTCCTGTCCACTTTCATGTTGCTCTTCTCATGTCAAAGACAAGCTTGATGGAGTGAAGGATCGTTCAGAGCTTAAAGTGGTAAACTTTAGAATTTCTCGCGTATGTGTTTAAAAAAAGAGACTTGTTTGCTCACTTTTGACAAAAGTCTGCTGCTTCATTTACTAATGCAGAGACACTGTGGGCTCTCGACAGTCGAAGAGGCATTGTTTGAAGGTGAAAAAAATAAGTTGATACATATGAATGTTATTAATCAAATGTACCTACTGTGTTTTATGACTTGATATTTTTATGTACTTTTATGATTACTCTTTCAAGATAATTGAATAGAGATGACAGATAGATAGATAGATAGATAGATAGATAGATAGATAGATAGAATTTATAAATGTATACAATACGGGGCATTCCTGTCCTCTCTTCCTGCGCTGGCGCCTTTTCGGCAGCCTAGAGACAACCCAGGCACCGATGCACTATGGTGGAAGGGTGCCTCCGTTGCATGCAGGATTGTTTTTGTGCAGAGTCCCTGCACAAAAACAATCCTAAGAGGCGTTTTACTCTTTCGATGTGTGCTGCAGATGTATGATCACTGCAGGGCCACACAAGGTGGCCTTGCGTGACTTGGGAGCTTTGCGTTGCCCTTGCGTTATCTTGTGTGACACAAGGAAAATGAAACAATTTGTTGATACTGGTCCACAGCGCATAAACCCCACTGCTAATGATGCAGTGATCTAGCTGCAGTCACACTGAACACTGTGCACTGTGTTCATACTACCCTCTCATTGCACTACTCATGCCTACAGATTACATCACTCTAGTCATTTGCCCCTGATCGCTCTGCATTTGCGCAAAAACACTCACACTCTATTGCTCATTCTGGAATCCTAATGTACTTCTCACACTACACTCACATTGCAATACTTACACTACAGAGCACACAATGGATTCCCACTACTGAGCACCCCATAACCATGCTCTCTTCACACTGACCCTTCACCCTCCCTATAAGCCTTCATTTGCAGCACAGCACTGGCCAGTTTAGCCCTCTTCTGCGTTAACGCAGTACACTGGTCTTTAACTCACACGCCCTTTAAAGAACACAACTGACACTGAGCTAGTCAGGTTCTTTCAATACAAACACAAAAACTGCGATTTCACTGGGTGTGCCAGTTACAGAAAGCCAGCATCACACTTCACTGGGCAGGCTTTTAAAGAATATTGCCATGTACTAGAAGAAAAAGTGCATTTCATTCGACGTGCTTCTTATAAGAGAACAATAATGGAACCTGACTGTATTGGACCTTTAAAGAAAGGTGTAAGAAATGAAACTTCCTTGGACAGGCTGTGCAAAGAGGCAGAACCACCTAAACCTTACCACACTGACACATTAAAGCAAAGGGCCAATCAGAGATCTTCCCTGAGCCGGCCCTTCAACGCACTTCAACTCCTCACCAAAGACACAGTAGTGAGTGAACTGTCCTACACACACAAACACGCAAGCACGCACGCGCGAACACAGACACACACACACTTAAAAAATTCTGCGCAAAACCCGTCCTTATCAAGTTCAACATGTTTTTTTTCTTTTTACAAAAAAAGACCTATTGGCTTTGTCTTTGTTCATGGTTGATGGAACTTCAGCTCTTGCGCTCATGGTTTCTGTGGCCACCAGCCCTGCCTTGACACCCTCTTGATTCACTTCCTTCAGGGGCACATCTGTCTGCTCCACTTAGACAGATTACCGCAGACTCTACAGTGGGTGGAAACAGGATGTTTCGACATAGATGTAACCGAGAAAATAATGTGGCAGCGCGGCTGACATCTTGGAAATAAACATTGGCAAACTCAAAAGTTATATCTTGTACCTGAATATGTCTGTATGCTTTCATCCATGCAGCCACACATCCATCCATGCACTGTTCTTCAAGCTGTCATTCATCCTTGTACTCTTTCATCCATTAATTTGCCCATTGACTCGATCTTGCATTCAATCACTTGCCCATCAACTATATCACACCCACAAACTCACAAATCATTGAAGAGGCACTTTTAGCTATCAGACAGACCTACTGACGTTTCTGCTAGCGTGTGAGAGTCGTGAGAGAGCTTCCCTAGTGTGTGACTGCTAGTCTGGGGGTTGTGAAAGAGCTCCAGTAGTGTGTGACTGCTAGTGTGTGAGGGTTGTGATAGTGCTTCCAGTAGTGTGTGACTGGGAGGTGGGAGTGCTTCCAGTAGTGTGTGGCTGCTAGTCTGGGGGGTGGGAGAGTGTTTCCAGTAGTGTGTGACTGCTAGTCAGGGGAGTGGGAGAGAGCTTCCCATAGTGTGTGACTGCTAGTGTGTGAGGGTTGTGATAGAGCTGCCAGTAGTGTGCGTATGCTAGTCTGGGAGGTGGGAGTGCTTCCAGTAGTGTGTTACTGCTAGTCTGGGGGGTGGGAGAGTGCTTCCAGTAGTGTGTGACTGCTAGCCGGGGGGGCGGGAGAGTGCTTTCAGTGGTGTGTAACTGCTATACTGGGGGGGGGAGTGCTTCTAGTAGTGTGTAACTGCTAGTCTGGGGGGTGTGAGAGAGCTTCCATTAGGGTGTGACTGCTAGTCTTGGGGGTGAGAGAAAGCGTTCAGTAGTGTGTGACTGATAGTCTGGGGAGTGGGAGAGAGTTTCCAGTAGTGTGTAACTGCTAGTGTGTGAGGGTTGTGATAGAGCTTCCAGTACTGTGTGACTGCTAGTCTGGGGGTTGGGAGTGCTTCCAGTAGTGTGTGACTGCTAGTCTGGGGGGTGTGCAAGAGCTTCCAGTAGTGGGTGACTGCTAGTCTGGGGGGTGAGAGAGTGTTTCCAGTAGTGTGTGACTACTAGTCTGGGGGGTGGGAGAGTGCTTTCAGTAGTGTGTGACTGATAGCTTGGGGGGGGGTAGGAGACTGCTAGTCTGGGCAGTGTTAGAGAGCTTCCAGTAGTGTGTGACTGCTAATCTTTAGGGTGGGAGTGCTTCCAGTCGTGTGTGACTACTAGTCTGGGGGTGTGAGAGAGATTCCAGTAGTGTGTGACTGGTAGTCTGGGGGTGGGAGAGTGCTTCCAGTAGTGGGTGACTGCTAGTCTGGGAGGTGGGAGTACTTCCAGTAGTGTGTGACTGCTAGTCTGGGGGGTGGTAGAGCGCTTCCAGTAGTGTGTGACTGCTAGTGTGTGAGGGTTGTGAGAGAGATTCCAGTAGTGTGTGACTGCTAGTCTGGGGGGGTGAGAGAGAGTTTCCAGTAGTGTGAACCTGCTATTCTGGTGGGTGTGAGAGAGCTTTCAGTAGTGTGTGACTGCTAGTCTGGGGAGTGTGAGTGCTTCCAGTAGTGTGTGACTGCTAGTCTAGGGGGTGTGAGAGAGCTTCCAGTAGTGAGTGACTGCTAGTCTGGGTGGTGGGAGAGTGCTTCCAGTTGTGTTTGACTGCTAGTCTGGAGGGGTGAGAGGGCTTCCAGTGGTGTGTGACTGCTAGTTCGGGGGGTGGGCGTGTGCTACCAGTAGTGTGTGACTGCTAGTCTTGGGGGTGTGAGAGCTTCCAGTAGTGTGTGACTGCTAGTGTTTGAGATTGTGAGAGACCTTCCAGTAGTGTGTGACTGCTAGTCTGGGTGGTGGGAGAGTGCTTCCAGTAGTGTGTGACTGCTAGTATGGGGGTGGGAGAGAGCTTCCAGTAGTGTGTGACTGCTAGTCTGGGGTTTGAAGAGAGCTTCCAGTAGTGTGTGACTTCTAGTCTGGGGGTTGAAGAGAGCTTCCACTAGTTTGTGACTGCTAATCTGGGGGGTGGGGAGGTGAGAGCGCTTCCAGTAGTGTGTGACTGCTAGTCTGAGGGGTGGGGAGTGCTTCCAGTAGTGTGTGACTGCTAGTCTAGGGGGTGGGAAAGAGCTTCTGTAGTGTGTGACTGTTAGTCTGGGGGTGGGGGAGTGCTTACAGTAGTGTGTGACTGCTAGTGTGTGAGGGCTGTGAGAGCTTAAAGTAGTCTGCCACTGCTAGTCTGGGGGGTGGGAGTGCTTCCAGAAGTGTGTGACTGCTAGTCTGGGGGGTGGGAAAGAGCTTCTGTAGTGTGTGACTGCTAGTCTAGGGGGTAGGGGAGTGCTTCCAGTAGTGTGTGACTGCTAGTGTGTGAGGGTTGTGAGAGCTTCCAGTAGTGTGTGACTGCTAGTCTGGCAGATAGGAGTGCTTCTGGTAATGTATGGCTGTTAGCCTGTGAGGAGTGTCAGAGTGCTGTCAGTATTTAGGGTGTTTTCTTGTTACAAAAGTTATACTTTAACAGTTCTCCTAGTCTTTTCATTGAGACCATGGTTGAATGCATGCTATGGCCAGGAGGCACGATCTTTGGTTCTGTCCCCTCCGAATGAAATGGTTTATTTTAAGATATATCAATTTTTTAAAACATTTCTGCCTATTTATTAGGAATTTTCTTTTTCTTTTTTCTTTCCTTCTCTTTTTTTTTCTCTTAACAGTAACTCTATTGTCATGACATAACTTGATTGACTGGTCATTTGATTGCTTCATGTTTTTATAGCACTATTTGCACATTTCTCAATATGTCGATAAAATAATTTTATTGGTCGGTTATTTGACTGTATTATGTATTGTATGTTTGATATAAAACTTTTTACAGCAATGTATAAGGAAGAATTTTGTATTGTACGTAAAGTTTGTCTTTTTTTTTTTTTTAATCTGATGGTGTGTTTTTGTGGACCTTCGTAGGAGTTCCATAACAAAATAAATAAATAAATTGAAAATTGGAAATTGAATGCATGCTATGCCTCACTCTTGAAACATCACTGCAGCAAGTCTTCTGAAGCAGAGTCCTCTTCCTCTGATTGTGAGCCTTGATGGTCGACTCTATCATAAGATTGCACAGGTACTGATGTCCCAGATGGTCCAATTATTCCCTTTTGAGAACCCTTGCTCTGTGACAACACGCAGGTCACCTCGATCCACATCACCTCAGCATGGATCACTGACTCCCATAACATGTGCTCAACCAGTTGTGTTTACTGGTCTCACCAAACACTGGCTTCACCAGTGAACAGAGTCTCAGCTCCGTCCCACTGGACCCTTAGTGCTCGCAGACACTTATCCACTATTCCAGGACTCTGGCTCCATCCTCATTTGAACAGCGTCCCAAAGGATCAAGCAGCTGCCACGGCTCTCTCTGACTGCACCGGTTCCTATGCACCAAGGCTGAAGCCTCTATGGCTCCAGTGCATACAGTGCACCGGTGCAGCTAAGTGGCCTTTATCCTCACATTGCATTTGCAGTACAATAAGCTTGATGGGAGCAGCTGGTTCAGCAAAAACCAGGATCACTTTCCTGCACATGTCAAAGAGCATGTACACATGCATACAGTGAAGAGCATTATACTCATGCATTACACAAACCAGCATAGTGTACATCAAATAGAGGGTCGGCAGCTTTGGGGGAAACCCAGTGGAAGTTGAAGCAATACATAGGGGCTTATTACAATGGCGGGGGATTGGGACCGGCCGACATGCTGTCGGCGGTCCTACAGTATGCATTACAATGCGACCGCCACCACGGCGGTCACAATGCCTATATTTTACATTGCGGCGGGTGCTGCTGGCTGCAGCACCCGCCGCAGTGTAAAAAAGGGACATGGTACATATCCCTGCACTACGTGGCAGGCACCATGCTGTGCCTGCCACATGGTACAGGGATGGTACCCCCCAACACCCACAATCAAGAGCGCTACGGCCCCCAATGTCTCTTTCCGCAAGCCTTTCCATGGCGGGTTGACCGCCATGAAAAGGCTGGCAAGGAGGGACATCGTAATCTCTAAGTATAGGCACCGCCACCATTGCAGGGATTGCGAAGCCCTCCACCGCACAGGCGGGCTCAAGGAGCCCGACGGAACTGTGGCCGTCGGTCTTTCCGCCCGGCAAAAAAACGCCTGCCATTGTAATTTGGTGGGCGGGAAACCTGCTTACGATGGAAGGGAGACCGCCA
Source organism: Calotriton arnoldi (assembly GCA_963921515.1). Classification (NCBI taxonomy): domain Eukaryota; kingdom Metazoa; phylum Chordata; class Amphibia; order Caudata; family Salamandridae; genus Calotriton; species Calotriton arnoldi. The sequence goes on along the minus strand of CAWUFW010021965.1, from coordinate 81,318 downwards.
CCGACAGCCTGTCGGTGGCGGTCTCCCCGCCATCATAATCAGGCCCATAGTGTGATCACCAGCAGTGGCAGCTGGCACAGATCAGTTCTAGTTTTTTCCTATTTCTATGTGTGCTGAATTCAGCAGTACACATAGAAGGAGGAAATCACCTCCATTGATTGTTTTTGTCCAGAAAGGTGTCCCTTCCTGCACAAAAACAATCATTCCCACAATGCAGATACCCTTGCACCATGGTGCAAGGGAGCCTGCATTGGCGCATGGCAGCCAATTGTGCACCAGCACTGAGGAAGAGGTCAGGAATGTGCCATCTCATAGATATGTGCTGCGGCAACAAATGATGGACAGAATGCTCCCCCAGTCAAGAGATTTGGGTTAAATCCATCTTTCTTTTACTCACTACGCCTCCCCAATTTGGACACAGCCATATGCAAATCAGTCTTGACCCTGCTCCTCCTGGAAGCAGTCCAGCCCGAACTGACAAGCCGGGTCCTCCCTGGACCGGAAACAAGCATCCTGGGACCGGTTTTGGGGTCTAGCACTCCTCATCAGCCAGGCTAGCTTGAATCCAGTGGCACAGCGAGCAAGGGACCCACGTCTCGGCATACCCATCCTACTTAGGGCCAAAAGTGCTGTGGCAACAAATGATGGACGGAATGCTGAATAAATCAAACATTCTCCCCCAGTCAAGAGATCTGGGTTAAATCCATCGTTCTTTTGCTCACTATGCCACCCCAGTTTGGATCCAGTCATATGCAAATCAGTCTTGGCCCAACTCCTCATGGGAACAATCCAGCCCAAACTGCCAAGCCTGGTCCTCCCTGGACCGGAAACAAGCATCCTGAGACCGGTTTCAGGATATATCACCCCTCATCACCCAGGCTAGCTTGAATCCAGTGGCACAGTGAGCAGGGTCAAGACTGATTTGCATATGGCTGTGTACAAACTGGGGTGGCGTAGTGAGCAAAAGAGCACCATGTCACCTTACTCATGATTTATGAGGTCACTCAAAGCCAGACAGGTTGGCTTTGATGGCTTCATAAATCTCCATGAGAGCGCTTCGTCACACATGCTACTTTACGTGGTGCAAAAGTGATGCAGGGCTCTCATAAATAAGACCCATAGTACATACTGATTCCCTGGAGTGAGGTATTTACCAGATGAGATAAATACCTCCTATTCCAAGCATTGGAGCTGGACATGAGGTAATACATATTGATTCAGTATTCACCACAATTAAATCTGCTTGTATTGCTTTTTACCAGATTTCCTTCCACGCAAATTCCATCAGTGAAAAACAGTGGGTGGAACAATTATCTCAGAGGTCTGAATTCTGATCCCTATGTCATACTGCCAGAGTATCTAGCACACTTCACCTAATGTAGTAACTTTTGACTCCTCATCCTTGCTATCTGGAGAGAGTGCTACAAGGGAACAATTATGGCTATAAATGTCTATATGTCCTATACATGGGTGGATGTGTGGGAACACCGATGCTCCAACCATAGAAAGCCTCCCTGGGCAGCGACTTGCACTGACTTGCGTTACCCCAGATTTACCACGCACCGCAGGGCCACACAATGTGGTCTTGCGTGATTTGATAATGTTGTGTTGCCCTTTGCATTATCTTGCAGTACACAAGGACAATGTAACACTTTGATTCAACCTGTCCTATGACATGTTGAATAACCCCCTGTCATAACTTTATTTTTTAATCCTGACCTTTGGGCGCCCCAATAAAGCTTTTTGGCATACCTTAGAGTCAGATTTAGCTCACATACACTCTCTCTTCTTTTCCCTTCACCACACCTTGCTCGTCTATAGATTTGAGGATACCTCTATTTCTCACAAACAAAACATAACTGAGCTCCTCCCTCTCAGAGAGGGGCTGTAGCCCGCATTGCGACCAGGTGCGCAATGCAAAGAGCTTACCCTATGATGAAGCATGCCACCTTCGGGTGTGTGAGGTAAACCGTCCTGTAAAAGGGACACTCCAGCACTCTCTCTTTTGTACTGAGACCCAGGGGCCTTTTTTGTCCTTTCTAGTTGTGATAGAGGGGAGCCGTCCCCTGCTGGTCTTAAAACCTCCTCAGGCCCTTTTATCTGTTGACTTATGCAAAGACCTTTGTGCAAGGGATAGCCACAAAATATTTCAGAAATGTTCACAAGATGCCAACAATGGGCCTTTATTATGCCAGGCATAGCCAAATGTTTGACAAGCAAGGCCACAATACAGCATGAATAGTTTCTAATAATTTATGTAATAAATACTTTATTTGACTCTTATCGAGCCATAAAAGTTTGCAGCACAAAGAAAATACAATACAGGGCACAGTGAAATCTTGATTCTAGGAGTTAATCCATTAAAATACAGGAAAAAGGTAGTAATTGCTACGTATTTTTAAAACCTGCTCTCCAAGGATTGAAACAAAGGACGAAGAAACTCCCTTCTATGTGCAGGATAAGATAAAGTGCTTGGTGCATTGACGTGCAAAACCATCACATGGACAGGGAGGGAGTGATAGACACCAGGAGCCCTGTACTGGAAAAGCTGCCAAAAAATGTAAAATTTGGTCAGCAGAAAATGTTGTCTTTCATTTGAGAATATCTGCAAATAAAGTGCAGGCTTTGCAGTATTAAACAAGGGAGAGACAGAATTTTTTCAAGAATGTACAGAATTTCCAAGTATAGCCCATTATTATCAGAAGCTCATAATATGCCAAAGATGGGCCACCACTTGCCAGAAATAGACTAATGGCTCGATTACGATGTTGTCATGAAAGGCTCCTGGACGACTCGGATCCGGAATGGTTTCCGACCGACTCGTACGCGAGGCTTCCGAACGGCGGATCAGGATGCATTGCCTGCATCTGAATCGGAATGACTCGAATTAGGAGACTCCGACCGACCGATTTCAATGTGTCTGGATGAGTCCGGACATGGTTCGGTTGGAGTCCCATTGAGGTCAATGCGAGGCTGTGTTCCGAACGAGAACACAGGCTCCCTGTGGAAAAAAGGGTGGTTGGGGAAAACCTTGCCCCCAGTAGCGGGCACCCCATGGTGCCCGCCACACTGTGCACGGTTTGAAAGGGGGTCCCTTGAGTACCCCCACGCGCCCCATCCTGAGGCCTCTGGGTGAAGGGGGGCCTGCTATGGGCCCCCAAAGTCCGATTCCGACAGTCGTTTTGAGTCAGACAAACCAACTCCAGATGGCTGTCGGAATCGTGCTTCGAAATCGCTCGTTTGGAAAGAAGTCTATTGGGCTGTCCGAATCGGCTCCAAATGACGTCGCGTCACCGTAAGACGTCCGGAACCGATTCGGACAGCCCGGATGCAAAACTATCATCGTAATCGGTCGTTGGGAAACTCGTCCCAATCGTTCGGAAACATAGGTTCCGAAGCCGATTCGGAGAGTCCCGATGCCGTTGGGAGCCCGACGACATCGTAATCGGGCCCATAATGCTGACAAACATGGGCATAATAGGGCAATGATGAGCCATCATTATGCCAGAGATAGCCAGAATTTAGTTGAGAAGATCCACAACATGGCACAGTTAGCCAGTGTAATAACCCTACCCTACCTGATGCCACCCATATCAACAAACTTCCACAAGCATACACACACATCAGAGGTGCATGTGCACTATTCATTCTCTAAGATCTACTTTCATATACTAACTCATGTACATGCACAAACAGATGCAGATGTATACATGCTCTTCATCACCCAAGGTTTGGTGTTTACACCGGTAATGGGACAGAATATTGAGGGTGAAAAATTTGAACAACCATAACATTGAGTTAAAAATATCGTGCAATGGAAATATCGAGTGCAAGAATATCGTTGTCAAGAATATCGATTTGAAGGTAAGTAATTTCGATTTATAAAATATAGAAGTAAAATATAGGGGCTGATTAGGATGGCGGGGAGACCACCACCGACAGGCTGTCGGTGGCGGTCTCCCCGCCATTCCAACCAGCTTTACCGCCCGCCAGATTTTAATGGCGGGCGGTGTGATGGCGGTCGGAAAGTCCGACCTCCACTAATCCGACGGGCTCCTTGAGCCCGCCGGTGCGGTGGAGGGCCTTGTAGTCCCTACAATGGTGGTGGTGCCTACCAGGCACCGTCGTAGGGATTACGATGTCCCTCCCAACCAGTCGTTTCATGGCGGGTTTCCCGCCATGAAAAGGCTGGCGGAGAGCGACATTGGGGGCCCGTAGCGGGCCCCCCATCCTTTCTGTCCCTTGTTAGTGGATGCCCCCCTACATATCCCGGTACCATGTGACAGGCACCGCATGCCTGCCACATAGTGCAGGGATATGTAAAACATTCCATTTTTACATTGCGGCGGGTGCTGCAGCCAGCAGCACCCGCCGCAATGTAAAACATGGGCAATGCGACCGTCACGTGCCCTGTGGGACTGCCGACAGCATGTCGGGCGGTCCCCATCCCCGATAGAGAGGCTCGGCCGCCATCCTAATCAGCCCCATAGTTGCTTAAAATATTGTTTTTTAATTATTGTTATGTTTTTTAGTATATATTTTAAATGTATATGACATTATTTTTTTGTTTAATTATTGTTTATGTTTATTACTATACTAGTTAAATTTTTAGTAGTTATGAATTTTTATTTAATTAAATTTTATGTTCTTTAATTTTGTAGTGGGTTGTGGGTTTATAGGGGTATAGGGCTGGAAGTAATTTAATTATAATAAATTAATGATTATTTTTTAATTAATATTATTTATTTAATTGATATTTAATTTTGTTAAGTGTGTTATTAATTATATGTATGTAAGTGATTTTTGCGGGTTGTGGCGTTTATAGGGGGAAAGGGTGAAAAGCAATTTATTTTTAATTAAATAATAATTAGTTGTAAATTAATATTTAATTAATTGATAACTAATTATGTTAATTGTGTAATTTTTTAATTTTTTAGGTGCAGGTTGTGGGGCTATAGGAGTAAAGGGTGAGAAGTAATGTATTTTTAATTTATTAATAATAATTAGTTGTTAATTAATAATACTTAATTGATAATTAATTATGTTAATTGTGTAATTGCTATTTTTAGGTGTGGGTTGTAGGGTTATACGGGTAAAGGGTGGAAAATGAATTTATTTTTAATTTATAAATAATTAATTGTTAATTAATATTAATCAATTAATTGATAATTAATGTGAGTATTGTTTAATTAAATGTTTTTAAGGTTTTTAAGGTTTGGGTTGTGGGGTTTATACAGGTAAAGGGTGGGGAGCAAACTATTTTAGTTCATTTGTTAATTCCTTGTGAAATACTAATAATTATTTAATTGTAAATTAATTGATTTAATTGTGTTATTAATTTTTTTGGTTTAATTTTAGGTAGAGGTTGTCAGGTTTATATGGTTAAATGATGGGAAGTTAATTAATTTTAATGAATTTATAATTCATATTTTAATAAATATTTGTCTAATTGATAAATAATTATGTTAATTGTGCGAGTAAAATTTTTTAAATTTAGATTTGGGTTTTGTAGGGTATGGGGTGGGAAGTAAATTAATTTAACATATTTAATATTAAATATATTTCTATTTTGTATTCAACATATTTCTTTTTAATTTATTTACTGTTTTTAAATTATTTTAATTTTGTTTGAGATATTTTACTTCTTTTTAATGTTACACTGACTGGAGTGGGAGTAGTACATTTTACCCCTCCACAATCAAACACTTTCCCTACTGTTGCACTGACTGGAGGGGGAATAGTAAGTTTTACCCCTCCGCAATCCAACACTTTCCCTACTGTTGCACTGACTGGAGGGGGAATAGTAAGTTTTACCCCTCCGCAATCCAACACTTTCCCTGCTGTTGCACTGACTGGAGTGGGAATAGTACATTTTACCCCTCCGCAATGCAACACTTTCCCTACTGTTGCATTGACTGGAATGGGAATATTAAATTATTTCCCTCGGCAATCCAACACTTTCCCTACTGTTGCACTGACTGGAGTGGGAATATTAAATTATTTCCCTCGGCAATCCAACACTTTCCCTACTGTTGCATTGACTGGAATGGGAATATTAAATTATTTCCCTCGGCAATCCAACACATTCCCTACTGTTGCACTCATTGGCGTGGGAATAGTAAATTTTACCCCTCCGCAATCCAACATTTTCCCTACTGTTGCACTGACTGGAGTGGGAATATTAATTTTACCCCTCCGCAATCCAACGCTTTCCCTACTTTTCCACTGACTGCAGTGGGAAAATATTTTTTTTTATTTTTGTTAATTATAATTTTATTGTTGTGTTAATTGTAGTGGGTATAATAAATTGTAGTATTTTGCAATGCTATATTTTATGTAATTTTATATTTATTGTAGTTAGAGTAGTAAATTGTATTTTTGTGTGATGTAAACATTTTTGTTACTGTTGTCTTGTGTTAGGTGGGAACCTTTATTTTTATATGTATTTCGTATAAAAATGTTTTTTTAATGTAGTGGGAAAATTATATGTATTTATTTAAATGTTGAATAATTTATTTTATATTGTTGTAATGTATATAATTATGTGTTTGATTTCTTATAATAATAATGATATTTATAATTTATAATATGTTTTATTTTTAAATTATTTATAATTACATTTTAAAACATTTGTGTTGTTTCAATTTAATTTTAAATTAAATTGGTTTCCTTTTTAATATTTTATATTTTTGGTACATTTAAATATGTGTACATATATATTTGATAATATTATATCACTTATGATTTATTAAATGATTTTATTATTTAAAATATTTGTTTATTTAAATATTTATTTATATATGTGTGTTTTTATATATATATATATATATATATGTGTTTACATTTTAAAAGTTATATTTGTTAAAATATACATTTAAATATATATATATATTTTATAAATTAATGTTAGTATTTAATTTATGTTTATTTTAACATTTTAAATTTTATATATTTGAAAAATCGATATTTAATACAACTATACTTTTGTAAATGATGTTTTTTTCGATATTTTTGTACTTACCTGTTTAAGTATAGAAAGTCGATATTTTTTAATCCTATATTTTTGACTCGATAATTTTTACATTGATATTTTCATTGTCGATGTTCTGTTCTGTGAATCGTTTACACCGCCCTTCATGGGCTGTTTTTCAACATGCACACTACACCTAGAAGGATGGCAGTGGCAATGGTGACGGCTATTTCAGAAACAGATATTAGCTAAGCTAGTGGCCTACGTTCAGGCTCTGCGCTTAGCTAATGTCGGCATCAGAAGCTGCTGAAAATGTGGTGGGACTCCTCCAATCACTCTCCGCGCCTTAATAAGCTAACTATATTTATAGAGGTGCAAATAAAGTTAGTTTGACAACCCTGGGCACACTGCCACTTAAACACCTGTCTTATGCTGACGACATTGCACTCTTAAGTCATACGCGAACTGGCCTGAAAAGAGCAATTAACAAACTAGGGAACTTTACCAAGTCCAACTCGTTCGAGATAAATGTCACAAAAACAAAAGCTATGATTATGAGCCGTCGCACCCTCAATCAATCACCATTTACAATCACTAATGCGAAACTAGAAGTGGTTAGTAGCTACAAATATCTAGGGATACACTTGGACAAAAAGCTAACCTTTCAACAGCAGAATGAAGCAATATTAAAAAACGGGAATGCCCTAATATTTGCATTCTGTACGATGTCAAAGAGTCTTAAAGGCCCACTGTTCACTCCATTACTAGCGATCATTAAAGCAAAACTTTTACCAACCGTAGCTTATGGAAGTGAAGTACAGCACGGAAAGGACGCAGTAATGTTGGATACCCTCCAAACGCGGGTGTACAGAATGGTATTCTCTTTACCGTGGAACTCTTCACCGGCACAGATCCGGCTGGAATTTGGGATGCAACAGCAACTAATATGCAAAAAATACGCAACAATAAAAACCTGGTACAGAATCTGGAGTAACGAAGGACATGAGATCAATAAGGCACTCTGGAATGCATTACAAGGTGACCCTCAGTCCGCCTATACCAATTACCTGCAATGATCTCTAAAACTTACCAACACAGCAGAATTTTGGCAATTGAACCTACCATTTACCTCTTTTCAACAAATAATAAAGAAGGAAGCAAAAAAGCATTCACTAATGGAGGATAAAGCCAGGTAAAGTAAGCGAGCCCATGCATAGATGGTACTCCAAACATATGAAAAACTGTAACCAGCTTCCTACTTGGTTCTGTCCTTTTCCCCATACTTAAAAACTACATTTTTAGCAGTACGACTAGGAATGTTGCTGTCCAATGCAGACCAGCCTCGCTGGAAATATCAGGGCGCAAAGTCATGTACCCTTTGTGGATCGCCAACACAGGACTTTATTCATCTAATATGCATTTGCCCAGCCCTAAGTCTACACCGTCGTAAATTGCTGAGGAATTTATTTAACATAAGAGGCATTCGTTCTTGTAGAACTGCAATACTAAAGTGTCTCGATCCAAATGACACCCAGCTTAACTGTAATTTAATAAAAAATTTAATTTACTGCGAGAAAACACTAAACATGGCTAACTGGCAAGCATAACGGCACTTTAGAGACTAAGGGGATCATTATGATGGCGGGAGGATCGCCACCGCCGAGCCGGCGGTGGCGATCCTCCCGCCATCATGAAGTGATTCACCCACCCCCAAATTAGGATGACAGTGGTAATCACATTGGTTTCGCGGCGGACGGAAAGTCCGTCCGCCATGGTCCCGCAAGGCGGTCCTTTTCCGCACGCCTTGTGGGACCCGAAACAAGGGCATCATTGCAGCGGTGCCGTGCAGGCACCGCTGTAGTGATCATGATGAGCCCTTCCGCCTGTCTTTTTGCGGCAGAAATCCCGCCGCAAGAAGACAGGCGGAGACTGGCTTTGGGGGCCCTTTGCGGCCCCCCTCTGTGGGGGGGGTGACTGGGGGGTTACCCATGGTACCCCCCTACATTTCCATGCCATTCCATTCCATTTGCCTGCCACGTTGTGCATGGAAATGCACAACTTGGCATTTTCACATTGCGGACGGTGCTGCAGCCAGCAGCACCGTCCGCAATGTGAAAAGGTCAGGATGCGCCCGCCAGTGTGGCGGGCGCATCCTAATTGGGCTGGTGGGACCGCCGCACGTCTGGCGGGCGGTCCCATCACCGTTATGATGGCGGGCGGACTGATGTCCGCCCGCCATCATAATGAGGCCCTAAGTCTGTCGCCTCTTCACATTCAACGTACTGTATAGTCCACTTACCCTGTATACTGTGTATTTATGATCCATATACGCACTGTTAATTCATTACGATTGGGTCGGGAACAAGGGCTCCGGATCGGTTTAGCCAATTCCGAATCCGATTCGAAGCACTTCTGACCGAAATCGGAATCGACCCCCCTGTTGTGAAATACCTTTGAAAATGTGTCTGTGTCATCAGAATGCCACGTTTACCAAACAGGAACAAAATGCATTTTCTATTAAGAAACCGACATGGGATTATTTTGAGGTTATATTTGAAAAGCATAATAGAAAAAGTGAAGGAAACAAAAACTGGAAGCAGTATATAAGGAGATTTTCTGGTATAATGGGAGAGACGTTAATAGAGTGTACTCTCTGAAAGGTGAAAACCATGGTGTTACTAAGCAGTACATTGATGAGACATAGTGAGACCATACCACAGTGACACCTGTCACTGGGAAAACCTGAAACTTCGAAAGTACTACGAGTGGTAGAAGTGTGATATATAATTACCAGGTAAAGGCAAGAAGGCGCACAGCGCCAACATAGGCACGCTTTTGTTGAGGATTTTTTTGTGCAGATAGGAACGCCTTCCTGCACAAAAATAGTCCTCTGAGGTGTTTTCCTCTTTCTGCGTGAGCTGCAGAATGCAGAATGCAGACTATGAAGAAAGAAGAAACATGAGGTTAAATAAAGATATTTCTCCTTATTGAGCCTCCCTGGGAATGCATAGCATTTTTACTCATTCTCAGGTCTACCACACATGGTAAATCCGGGAATGCTACAAAATACATGGGTGGGTGGGTGGGTGTGTGGGAACACTGATGCTACACCCATAGAACGCCTCGCTGGGCAGAGTAACACAAGTCAGCGACTTGCGCTACTCTGCATTACCACAGATTTACCAAGCACCGCAGGGCCACACAATGTGGTCTTGCGTGACTTGGTAATGTTGTGTTGCCCTTGCATTATCTTGCATGACACAAGGACAATACAACACTTTGATAAAAATGGCCCTCAGTGCATAAACCCCACTGCTATTGATGCAGTGACCTAGCTGCAGTCACACTGAACACTGTGCACTGTGTTCATACTACCCTCTCATTGCACTACTCATGCCTACAGATTACATCACTCTAGTCATTTGCCCCTGATCACTCTACATTTGCGCAAAAACACTCACACTGTATTGCTCATTCTGGAATCCTAATGTACTTCTCACACTACACTCACATTGCAGTACTCACACTACAGAGCACACAATGGATTCCCACTACTGAGCACCCCATAACCATGCTCTCTTCACACTGACCCTTCACCCTCCCTATAAGCCTTCATTTACAGCACAGCACTGGCCAGTTTAGCCCTCTTCTGCTTTAACGCAATACACTGGTCTTTAACTCACACGCCCTTTAAAGCGCACAACTGACACTGAGCTAGTCAGGTTCTTTCAATGTTAACACATTAACTGCAATTTCACTGGATGTGCCAGTTACAGAAAACCAGCCTAAACAGCTCTTCAATTGGCAAAATCCTTTGTTCAAAAAAGTTCGGTTAATGACACTGAAGAAAATGTCAGAGTACCAAACTTCACTGGGCAGGCTTTTAAAGAATATTGCCATGTACTATAAGAAAAACTGCATTTCATGGGATGTGCCCCTTATGGGAGAACAATAAATGGAACCTGACTGGATTGGACCTTTAAAGAAAGGTGTAAGAAATGAAACTTCATTGGGCAGGCTGTGCAAAGAGGCCGAACTACCTCAACCTTACCAAACTGACCCATTAGAGCAAAGGGCCAATCAGAGATCTTCCTTGAGCGGCCCGCAACACTTGTCACACTCATGCACTTCTACCCTTCACTAAAGAAACAGTAGTGAGTGTACTGTCTTTTTCTCTCTTTCTCTCTCGCTCTCTCTCTCTCACCCATATACACACACTATCTTACAAAATTCTGTACAAAACCCATCTGTATCAAGTGCTACATATTTCTTTTGTTCGTTTACTTACAAAAAAGAAAAAAGACCTATTAGCTTTGCCAATGCTCATTGTTTAAGAGACTTCAGCTCTTGTACTCACATCTCCTGTGGCCACTGGCTCTGCCTTGACACCCTCTTGTTTCACCTCTTTCAGTTGCACATCTGTCTGCTCCACTGAGCCTGGTTTCCGCACACTCTGTAGTGGGTGAAAACAGGATGTTTCGACATAGGTGTAGGCAAGAGCATGTACTGCATAACCTCCTGTAAGCGTACTAATTTCGATTTGGCAGGAAGCTGATTTCATCGTGGCAGCTAACGACATTTGAAAGTGATGGGGCGTAAAAGTTGGGTACGACTTTTATGTAGCGAGCTAAGCGAGCATGCTTAATGGGCACTCTTGGGTTTCATGGGTATCCTCCTCCAGAGAAACAATTCGAAAAAAGATAGGCTAATGGTGTATTTTAAAGCAAATGAATTTAGTGAGCATGGTTTATAAAGGGGTGGGAAAGTATAACCTTGAAATAGTAAACATATTAAAAATTGCCTCAAATCTTACTGCATTAATATGTTCAACAGTTACTGAATAATGTGCAAATTGTATAGCGCAGCAACTTCAGGCCCTTTAAAGTGTGTGCTTGCCCAGTGTCTTGCACTGCATGTGGCATCGACTTTGGAAGAAAATGCTCTAACCAGGCTTCGGGATGCACCCAGAGCTGCTGGCTGCAATCAGTCATATTGGAATTTGTGCAGACAGGTCTTCATGTGTGATGAAAAATAGTGGGGGCTCACTAAAACTGAACATGTTAAATACATTTCTCTCATTCCCATAGTGTGCCACCCGACCAGTATTTTGGCTTCTTTCTGAGATGTTTTTGCATTCAGATGTATAACACAACAACTGGCAACTGGCATACACCTACAACCTGCCAGTACTGTTGGCTTTGTCAATGGTTGTATAAGATAAATGAGTAACAACAAAGATTTGTTAGAAATAATTAACAATGGAAATGCTTAAACTCTGAAATTGTGAGACTATGAACTACATTATTGAGGCCTGTGGAAGGAGGATTGGCCTTCAGTTATCTGTGCTTTATGTTAGATATGTATGCCCTTTTTCTCTGCACATCACGTCCATCTGCACATGTTCAACCTTGTCTCATACCTAACCAGCAACCTCTCTTCCCTCTCCCCCAAATGCACTTCCTTGCATCTCCCTAACTTCACCACCCCCCAACATAGAAAGCACTCACTCACATGTCCGCACTTTATTTTCTCGGACCGTTGCCTTGTAAATATTTTGATATCTGTGTACCCCCTTCAAACACACTTACACATAATTTCAATTGCAACTGGAATACATGAACATTGTTCTGTGTGCTCTGCAGAGAGCCCAATCCACTGACAGGCACTTTGCTTTGCCTTCAGTCTCAGCACCAGTACTCTCAATAAAAGCCCCTCATAAACACCTGGAACAACTCAAAGTATGCACCGTACAAGAGTAATAAGATGCATGAAAAAATTCAGAAACACAACATGATAAAATAGCTAACACTCTTGGGGAATGCAAGATTAAGTAAAATGTGAAATAAAAGAGGAACTACATTGCTGACATGCATTACCTTAATGTTTTTCATGTTTAAAAAGCTTTATTTCGAATAAAGGTAGTACAGATAACAAGAAACCAACAATACAAATTTACTGCAATCTGAGAGAAAAGAAAAACCTATCAAATAAGAGGTTTATGTAAAGAAGAAAAGAAAGCTATTTTAAATTTTGAAGGGAATAAGGGGGAGGGAATAAGGGGGAGGGAAGGAGAAGGGGGAAAAGGAAGGTAAACATTTCAAAGCTAATAAATTAAAATTTAAGAAAATTGCATCTTACATCAGGATAAAAAAGATAAAACTAATCAATTTAATGTACATGGTGATCAAAGAACTGTAAAAGGTAAGGATTGAAGAAAATAAACGTTCAAGGAGGCTTGAAATTTTCAGCATTTAAACGAGTATTATCAGTTAATACTAAATGATCTAAATAAGTGACAAGAGGTAGCCAAAAGAGATCTCTATTGAGCACAGGTTTACAAGAGGAGGCGAAAGCAATATCAAGTCGATGCATATGACAGAGGCTGTTCCACCAGTGTTGAATGGAGAGTTTTGTTAGTGTTTTCCAATTGAGAGTAATGTGTTGGAAAGCCAAAGCGAGCATAAGGTCAAAGAGACCATTTTTATGAGAGAGAAGGTCTATGGAATCAGAGAGACTTCCAGAGAAGAGTAGGGGAAGGGAATAGGGAATAGAGATATTAAATAGGCGAGACACACAAGACCAAACCTTCTTCCAAAAAGAGGAGACTGAAGGGCAGAGAAAAAGAAGATGAAGAAGGTCGGCACTAGGGGAGCCACAGGTCCAACAGTTTGTATTAGTAGAGTGAGAAAATTTAGCAATAGATGTGGGAGTGTGATATAGTCTATGATAGAGAAAGAACATAGATTGAGTAAGAGAAGCGGAACGAGAGATTTTGAGAGAACGCAACCAAAGTTTGTCCCAAAAAATAATAGACCACTCACACCCCAGGTCAGATTCCCATGTAAGCTCCAACTTGGTTTTGATACGTTCTGGATTAGGAGCTGAGAAATATTTATATATAGGAGATGCTTTAGGTGCTAAGAGAAGAATTTTGAGAAGAGAATGAGAGGCAGGGGGAAAGGGTGAGGAAGGAAGAGAATAGAAAGTATCAAGGATGACCGTCATTAGAGCAGTAAATTTCTGTAGAAAGGAGCGGGGACATTGAAAAGTGGATTGAAACTGGGGAAATAAACAAGGAGTTAGACCATCAAAAGGTCCCTGACCCAGGCTATACCCCGTGATCTCCAAGAGTGCCAAAAAATAGGTCTACCATTAATAGTAATGAGGAAGTTGTGCCAAATAGGAGATTCTAAAAAGGATTCTCTAGAGATAGGATTGGAATGTAATAAAGGTTTCAGTAGAGAACAGGTATGTTTAAACAATGGGAGAGAAGTAAGAGGAGTTTTGGCAGAAAAGGCCAAGACTTCCCTTAAAGAGAACGGTAATGACAGGGCTCGCTCAATGGAAAGCCATAAGGGAGTGAAGGGGAGTAGACAGAGAGGAGCCACCTGGAGGCCTGTCGAAGGCAAAAAGACTTGTGATATAAACGAAAGTTAGGAAAATTTACACCACCATTAGATTTTGTTCTACGAAGAGAGAGAGAGAAATCCTTGATTTTTTATTTTGCCAAAGAAATTTAGTTAGACGAGAATCGATTTGTTTAAAATAGCAGGCGGGAATGTGAACAGGAAGCATAGAAAGAGTATAAAGCAAAATAGGAGTAATCATCATCTTGATTGAGTCCAACCGACCCCACCATGAAAGAAAGAGAGGATTCCAAGAGGAAAGTAATTTGTCAATCCGAGACAGGGTCGCAGTCATATTTAATTTAATAGAAGAGGCAATAGAATTGGAGAACCATATACCTAGATATTTTATTTTGCAACTATTCCAAGCAAACCCAGTGGAAGAAAAGGAATGAGGAAGACAGAATTTAGTGAGGGGAAGAATTTCTGTTTTGTCAGAATTAATTTTATACCCAGAAACAAGAGAAAAGGAAGCAAATTCTTGTAATAAGGAGGGAATGGATTTGTCAGGATCAGAAATAAAGAGTAGGATGTCGTCTGCGTAAGCAGAGAGTTTTAAATGTTGGTCACCGTACGAAAAACCAGAAATAGAAGCATTGTTGCGGATTGAGGAAAGAAAGGGTTCAAGAGCAAGAACAAAAAGAAGAGGGGAAAGAGGACATCCCTGACGGACACCACGCTGGAGGTGAAAGTAGGACGAGACACAACCGTTAACTAGTACTGACGCTCTGGGGGCTGAATATAACAAAGATATAAGAGAAATAAATTTGGGACCAAATCCATGCCATTTCAAGGATGTAAATAAAAATGACCAATCTACTCTGTCAAATGCTTTTTCAGCATCAACAGAAATGGCCGCTAAAGATGTGGAAAGAGAGGGGACTTTGTTTAAAACATTAAGAAAAAGACGAGAATTATCAGAGGTCAACCTACTTTTGACAAAACCACATTGCTCCTTACCAACCAAATGAGGTAAAAGAGGATCTAAACGTAAAGCAAGTGTCTTGGCAAAAAGTTTGTAATCGACATTAACCAAAGAGATCGGCCTATAATTTTTGCAAAACATAGGATCTCGTCCCTCTTTATGGATAAGGCAGATTGTGGCTTCTTGAAAGGTACCTTCTGTCTTGCCAGAGAGAAAAAGAAATGAAAGAGATTTAAAATCTTAGGAAGGAGTAAGTTAGAGAAATGTAGGTAGAATTCAACAGAAAAACCATCAGGGCCAGGCGTTTTCCCTTTCTTAAGAACGGACAAAGCAGAGGAAAGTTCATTTAGAGTAAGGTCAACCTCAAGACCAGACAGATTTAGATGAGAACTGGATGAAGATGGTACTCCATCAAGATAGGATTGAATGAGGGAACTAGACGGAGGGGACTCCGGGGTGTATAAATCTTCATAGAACAATTTAAATTCGTTAAGGATATCTTGATCCTTATGAAGAAGAGAGCCGTCCGCAGAATAAACAGATTCAATCAGCGTACGATCTTTACGAGATTTAAGATAGTTTGCTAGGAGTTTTCCAACTTTATTACGACCACCATAATACCGAGCACTACTGCGGAGAAGTATGGAAGAAGCGTTGTCAGTCGAAGTTTTATTGAATGCCAATTTAGCGCGAATCAGGGCTGGAAGGACTGCGTTGTCCGATGCGGTATAGAATTTGTGTTCTAAAGCCTTGATGTGGGCCAGGGTGGCATTATGTTGATGGAGAAAACGTTTCTTCTTTTTTGAGACGAAGTCTATAATGAAACCCCTTGCAGTAGCCTTAAAGGAGTCCCAAATTATATAAGGGGAGGAAGTAGAGACATTATTAATGTCAAAAAATTCGTCAGCAAAGGTGGTGAAAGAAGAAGAGAAAAAAGGGTCAAGTAGAAGAGAGTTGTTGAAACGCCAACGGGAAGACCTGGGATGTGGTGGAAGTAGGTCAATTTCAGTTATGATTGGGGAGTGGTCAGAAATAACGATAGGTTCAATAGAAGAGGATAGCAAGTTTTGAGATAAGGATTGAGAAAGAAAGATATAGTCTAAGCGGGAGAGAGAGTTGTGGGGGGAGAGAAAAAAGAAAAGTCAAGAGAATCGGGGTGAGTGAGCCTCCAAGAGTCAACAAGATGTGTTTGGGAAATAGTGTCCAGAAATTGTTTATGAGATCTATGGGGTGTAAAGCGTGTCTGTGATTGGCGATCTAGGAAAGGGTCAACAACTTGGTTACAGTCACCTCCTAAAATGAAATTTTCATCTCTAAACTGAATACATTTTTGTGTGATCATAGGCCAAAAGGAACAATCAGGGTGGGTGGGGCCATAAACATTAAAAACGGTCAAAGAAATATTATTAATTAACAACTTAGCTAATATCCATCTACCCTCTGTATCGATTTCTTGCGAAATAATTTTGCAATTTAATTTCTTATGACATAGAATTATTACACCATTTTTCTTATTAGAAGTGGGAGAGAATAAAACTGATCCTACCCAGCTCCTCTTCAATTTTAAAGCCTCAATGTCTGTCAAATGGGTCTCTTGCAGAAAAACCAGATCAGGGTTATAAGAGGCAAGATGCGATAAACTTTTCTGCCTCTTAATAGGGTTAATAAAACCCTTCACATTCCAAGAAATAACTCTGAATGTAGAACCGTCAAAAATATATGAGAATCAACAACAACAACAAAACGTGTAATATTAATAGAGATGCAATAAATACTGTACTTAAACTCACAATCCAAATATGAGTACAACATTAGAGAAAAGGGGGAAAGGGAAGGAAAAGGGAAGAAGAAAAAGGAGAAGGACTGAATAAAGGAAAAAGTGGAGAAAAGACAGTAAGAAAAGACAGTACATGACAACCACTAATGCAATAAGGGAATGTAAATTGAAAAAAAAAACAAGGAGGTTGACGACTGTGATACGTACCTTTTAGGGGAAGACAAAGAGAGAATACGAGGAGTGGCGACACGAGGAAGACGGCACAACTAACCGGGGAGGGAGCGTCACAGCGGAGAACATATGCGATAAACAGGAAACAGAGAGAAAGATGCGTTAGAGGATAAAAGAGTATCTATAAAACAAAGAAGGATGTAAAAGAAATGATGAAGAACCAAATAAGACAACAAAATGTTACAATATAACTATGAACAGTAATCTTAAAATATGAAAAACATTGAGTAAAACCAAGCTGAGTAAATCCAAAACAGTAGAGAAAAAAGTCAAGGTATAAAGGACGAAGAAGAGAGAGGGCCAGAAACATCCATCGACGATGTAGAAAGTGACTGGATGAAATTCTTCAGCTCTGCTGGTTCCTCAAAGGTCGAAGTTTTATTCTGATAGGTAACCTTGAATAAACATGGGTGAAAAAGTCCATATCGGGCTCCAAGCATGCGTAAAGGGGGTCGAAGATCCAAAAACTCTTTCCGCCGTTTAGCCGTTGCAGAGGAAACATCCTGAGATAAAAATAACTTAGTACCCGACCAGACAAGTTGTTTTTTGTGCTTAGCTGCATTTAAAACCAGTAGCAAGTCCGTGAACCTCAAAAACAGAAAAATCACACCTCGTGGCTTGGAGGGAGCAGCTGAAGAGGACAAACGAGGGCCTAGCCTGTGTGCTCTCTGTATATTCAGATTTGTAGAAGCAGGAAGGTCCAGAAGTTTTATGAGAAAGTTGTTAAAGAAGGGAACTGGATCACCACCTTCTAAGTTTTCCGGAAGGCCGTATAAGCGCAAGTTGTTGCGCCTATTTCTGTTTTCCAAGTCCTCCGCTGATTTCTTCAACCAAAGGACCTCCTTCTCAAGGACAATTAGTTTTGTAGAGACACTTTGAAGTTCATCAACCTGCTGTTCCACTGTGGAGATGCGAGTGTCCATAGAAGCCCACTTGGTGTCCATAGTCTGTAGGCGTGAATTAGTCTCCTCGATAAAGGGGCGCAAAGCGCGAATTTCCTCAAAGATAGTGTCAAGAGAAACCGGGGAAACAGGCTTTGGTGGAGAAGGAGGGTCCTGTTTGAGGCGTTTGTTAGCGGAAGATGAGGCCTGCGGTTTAATTGTCGCTGGTGACGCAGATGTCGACCTTGAAGAGCTGGATTGCGCCATAGTGGTAGTATTCCTAATTACAGGAGCAGAGGAAGAAGATACTGACACTGGAGATTGATTAGTGGATCTCTTCCGTGTAAGTAATAGCTTCTTGCTCCTGCCCATAGAGCAGGGAAGGAAAAAACTACGTGTAGTAGGAGGAAAACACCAGTGAGGAAATGAAATGTCTCACAGTATGTGAGGTAGGCTCCACAGGTGTATGCGCAAATAGTTCAAAAGTACAGCATTATTGTCACCAAAATTCAAAATATGTCTGGTCAGGTAAAAATTGATAGAGAGATTAATAAGTATCACCCATAAATCAGGAAAGCAGCATAGCAACTGAAGTAAAATGCGAGGAAAGCCTCACAGGGAAATCCAAAATGGCGGCCGCAGAGGAGTCAGAGCAATAAAGAGAGGTTTTACCTCAAAAAACAGAGAGGACACCCATATCAGGCATATGAGGCTGTTCAGGAACGGTTCCGATGTCTGAAACTCACTGTTTCGATGTCTAGAGGTAATTTTTTGCCGCGAAATTTACCGCGACATTTCCGCCGCGACGCGGAGCTCCGGAGCTAGGCGGCCATCTTGTTTGGCGCCGCGCGCGCTCCCCCTACCTTAATGTTTTTAACATTGATTATTCATAGATTAATCCATTTTTTTGTCATTAATGTTAAGGGCATGAGGATAGGGCCAGGGCTAGGGTTTTAATGCCATACAGCAGATAACTGTCTGTAATATAAGCTCATTTTTCCCCCTTTGAGCTTAACTCGGATATTTGGATCAACTTCGCAAGGGAACAAAAACCTTGCTCGTCTTTTGGATCAATTCATGGGGTAACAAATGCAGCAGCTCTACTTCTAAAGGGGCCAGCGACCTACAGCTAGGGCCTGAGGTGTCACAGTGGGAGAGGTTAGCGTAACCAGGGGTCTCAGTACAATATACATAACACAACATTAGCATTATAACATTTACCATTACCGAGGACTAGGCTCCAAATGGCATGTGCTTCTATCCCGTCCTACCGTGTGACGAATGGGAATGGGTGGGATCTCTGCCTGTGAATTACGGATGTCTGGGCCTCACACAGAGATGCACATTCTGATGCCCGAAACCATGATGCTAACAGCATCACTGTCCTACAGTGGATACCACCATAGATTACAATGGCAATGAAGGGCTTTAGAAAGGTAAGCCATGTGTTGTGTGCCATAGTGCAGAAAGTTGATTTACTGCCTGGCTTCCATCAACTGCTTCAAAGCAAGGCGGGGCAGGCAGCCTGGGACAGACAGCCCAGACTTAAATACATCGATTTGTTTGGAGATATGATTGTATCTCTAAATCAATCAATCTATTCAATATTTTGTGTGCCAAACATGTAGAATTTTAGAGACGCACAGCACCAGAGCCCTAATGGAGAAACTGCCCCTGCTGAAGCGTGGGTTCTTAATGACGCATACCAATAAAAAATTCCTGTAAGAAATTTAAGCCCATCTGAAGGGCCCTTGAGCACTGACCCCGAGCTGAATCATGAGTTTGTATTCTTTAGCTTATGCTAAAATGATTCTGAAATGTTTATCCATCCTTAATGTTGTGTTACTTCACATATCTTGTCCTTTAGCCTAGGCTTTGTAATTCAATCTCAAATTGCTGCAGTGTTCTTGCAGAAAAAGGAGATACCAATGAAGAGCCCGGTTAGTGCACTAACCTGAGGCCCATGTAATGGGCCGGAATCACTGGAGTATCGAACAATGGTGATAGAATGAAGGTTATAGTCAAGGTGATGGGGGCACGGCAGTGGCTGTTGAATGACCAGGTTCCAGGGTTCAAGATTGTTGGAAGCTATCACGAAGGAATGGAGATCTAAGAGAGGCTGCTGGCCCCCAATATTAAGTGAAGGTGTCCCCTGTGGCAGTTGGAGGAGCTTGGAACCCAAAAATGGTGCTGATGGGCGACACTCTATTCAGACAGATCAACAAAGCCAAGTAGGGAATGTGTTCGAATGTAGCATTTATAGCCTGTCATGCAAGTGTTAATCTGGTGACTTCTGGAACATTACAGAGCATTTCCTGTCAATTAGAAGGCTTTCTCTGCAGGAGACTGGGGCAAGAAATAGAAGGTTAAGCAAGCAAACACGTTAGGCACTAGAGCCTTCCTGAAGATTACTGAATGCTTCCTGTCAATAGCAGGTTGTCTTTGGTAGAAAACTGGGGCAAGAAATGGAGGCTTCTAACTATATTGCAGGGCAGTTTATTAAATAAGCAACAAGCAAGCACATCAGGCATCCATGAGGTCAGCAGGAAACGGAGGTTTTTAATTATTCAGCACCACGTTTGCTGAAACACAAATTCCAAGTATTCGCACATAGGTAAACAGATATTTAACAAGCATTTGCAATGCAATAGGTCTCTCATTTACGCAAGTTTGAGCTATTGGCATTTTAAATCACAACGCCTTTTATTCTACCCACGCCTGCCAAAAAGGCAAAGAATTTAGGAGTCTGGATAGACAATAAACTTAAACTTAAGAATCAGGTGAATGCAGTAGTTTCATCCACCTCCTATATATTAAAAACTTGTAAGAAGATCATACATGTTTTACCTAATGATAGCCGTCAGTTAGTGATTACCGCTCTAGTGATGTCCAGACTAGATTATTGTAACAGTCTATATCTCAACATTCAGGAAGGTTTGATGAACAAATTGCAACTTCTACAAAATGCAGCGGCCAGACTACTGTCCGGCATCCCTAAACATGCCTCCATCTCAGCAGAGATTAAAAGACTTCACTGGCTGCCGATGCGAAAACGGGTAAAATTTAAGGCCCTATGTGTAGTTCATAAAGCCCATCATAAAACTGGGCCCAACCATCTCATCACGCAATTCCAATGGTACACACCAACTAGATGTTTACGCTCTTCAGAAGCTAAACTGGTATCAGTGCCCTTTGTAAAAAAGGCCAACTGGGGTAGAAGAAGCTTTGTGGTTAGCGCAGCCAAGGCATGGAATGGCCTTCCGCTGCAGTTGAGATCTAAGCCAAATCTGTTGGCTTTTAGAAAGGCTCTGAAAACTTGGCTCTTTACCGCATAGTCTTAGGTTTTTAACTTTCTGCTCTTGACTCAGGCTTCCCTCTATGACTTCAATGAGCGCCAGGACACCCTTGGGTAACAGTTTGCGCTATATAAGTGTCAATAACATAACATAACATAACATTTATGTTTTGGTTTTTAAAACATAAGTAAAAGGCATTGTCATTTACAATGCCAATAGCTTAAACTCTCGGAAATGTGAGACCTATTGCATTTCAAATGCTTGACCCTACTGCCCTCCTGCAGTAAGAGAAACTTGTTAAAGAAAATAGTGCTTAAAGAGTAAAGAAGACATACCGTGTAGCAACCGAAGTAAAAGGGCCAGTCCTCATGTGAGGTTACAAATGAAGACAAGGCGGTACTAAGGAGGGGCTAACAAGCCTAATAAAAAGCCAGCATTCACAAAGGACAATGACACAGAGCATGAGCTGCCCAGGCTCGACCTAAACAGTGTGTCACGGCGCAGTACCACCCTGAACTATAACAAACTGAATGGCTTAAGTTCATCATATCATCATATATAACTTTATTCGGTCATTTGTACAAAACACCATCAAAGTGTACAAAAATAAAACATAAATATATGTACAATTAAAAATAGTATTAAACCATTCAAGCACAAGTACAAATGACATCCCAAAACAGGTTAAAAAGACAAGGGTACGTGAATACATAAATGCAAACGACCTGGTCAGCTAAAGTGGAGTGCTAAAGCAGCCACCAGACATTTGAGATGCTAAACCATGCATACCAAGCTTCATATTTAAAATACATGTACAGCATAAGAAGGGAAAGGGTTAAAAGATCGTATCATTACTGTAATAAGAATTTCTTGCGGATCAGCCAGAAAGAAAATAAAAAACGGCTAAGAGCAAAGACTATTGGCCCTGATGTGTCAGTTTTTAAAATCCTAAACGCAAACTGGTGCTGCCTAGCACCCAGATTGAGGCATAAAGGTCTGATCCATCTCCTGCGTAACTGCCGATACTTTGGACAGAAAAACAGAATGTGTTCTTCTGTTTCAACAACTTCACGGCAAGCAGGACAAATGTCTAAAACTAGGCCGATCGCCTCTTTCCCCGGAAATTTCAATAGCAGATTACCATATCTAAACCTAATATACAAGGTTTTGGCAAAGGGGGGTGAAATCAAGTCAAGAAAAGATTCAAACAGAAAGCGTGATTTAATGTTTAAAAAGTTGGATGTTAGCTGTCCGCTTGTTTGATTACTTATATAATGCTCCCCTACTACCCTCCAATACGTTGCTTTAAGGGTCAAGATGTCACGTTTAGTGGCCCTTTCTGGGTGCTCCCACAGGCCCATCAGGTTCAATTGTTTACACCATCTGGCGATATGTCTGAACCAAGGTAATAGTTTAGCCCCGTTAAGTGCTAGGACCTCCCGAAGAGAATTGCGATATCCAATTAGTTGTGGAGTAGTCCATAGGCGTAGCCAATAGGTCAGTGGTCTCAAGGCTGCCAGGTCGCCTATTCTCTTTAACCCAAGGTCACAAAAAAGTGGTATGAGAGGTGTTGTAACAGGTAGCGAGATGAGAGCCCTTGCAAAATTATTCTCACAGATAGTTAATTTACTTACATTAGTAAATCCCCATATCTCTGCTCCATACAGAGCACCACTTTGGGCTTTTGCCCGATAAATTTCAAGGGCCCGTGAGAGAGGTTGAGTATACGATTGTTTTAAAAATCTTAATACTGATTTAGATCTTTGACCTAGTATTAAAAAGCTCTTCCTTAATTGATGTTCCCAGCTAAGCGTCTCATTCAAACCTATGCCTAGGTAGTAAAAACTTTTTACCCGCTCCAGGGGTTCTTGCAAAATCTTAACATCTCGTATGCCACCCCGTACTTTTCCGAACACCATAAATTTTGTTTTTGAAGTATTCAGTTCCAATTTCCTCTCTTTGCAAAAACTCAGGAATTTATCCAATAGTACCTGTAGGCCCATGGGCGTTGTAGACATTAATAAGGAATCATCTGCAAAAATCAAGATGGGGACTTTTGTGTCGTTCATTGAAGGGGCATCATTCTTACAACCCATTAAACAACTGACCACATCATTAATGAATAGGGAAAACAGTGTGGGGGCGAGAACACACCCTTGGTGCACCCCACGATGAATCGGAATCCTCTCTGTCAATTCCCCATTTTTCCCCCACCTAATCTGAGCATAATTATCCTTGTGCAATATGGCAATCATAGACACCAAATTTTCCGGGGCACCTTGGTCAAGCATGGTCTTCCACAACAAATTGCGCGGAACCAAGTCAAACGCGGCTCGCAGGTCCACAAACGCTACATAGAGCCGCTGTTTCCTAAGTAGCACGTACTTCCATGCTATCAGGGAAAACCTGAAAGCCTGGTCGCACGTGCTAATTTTAGCTCGGAAGCCAGCTTGGGCAGGAGACAAAACCATATTAGCGTCCATCCATTCTTGGAGTTTGTCTAGAACTTGCCTGGCAAAGATCTTCTGTAGATTATCTATTAGACTAATGGGTCTGTAATTGGAGGGGACAGCTGGATCACCTTTTTTAAAAATAGTTATTACCTCTGCTCCCCTCCAATAATCAGGAATGTCCCCACCAGCCAGTATACAGTTGGACAGAAGGTTTATGTATGGTCCCCATATTGTGGGTTCTGATTTATACAGATCCCCCGGTATCATATCGGGACCTGGGGCTTTGCCTGCTTTTAGTTTACCAATTGCAGACACAGTGTCCTCTAGGCTAAAAGCTAACGAAGGATTATTTGTAGTCTCATCAGAAACAGTATTGACTATGGTTGGAGTAGCCAGATCAGTGTATGGGTGCATAATGGCCTTATCATCAGAATATAAACTCGAAAAATGATCCACCCAGACTTCCTGTTGGATATGATGGTTATTGGAAGTAATGTTCTCCACATTGCCCTTAGATACAATAAGCCAAAACATACGACTATCTCTGGCTTGGGCTGCTAGGACCAAATCATTCCAGTTTGTGTCAGCGTATTCACGCTTGGCTTTGCTGAGTGCTACTCTATAAATGTTACGAGCAGAAATTATATCCAATCTGGAGCGCTCTCTAACTGCTAATTGTAGTTCCTTCTTCGCTCTCTTGCAGTCGTCGTTAAACCAGCTGTGATCCCTTACGCTGGAAGGCCTTCCTACACGACTATATTTTGAGAAGACTGATTGTAGGGCTTTAAAAAGTTCTTCATGTGCGGTAATAACATACGGGACATCAGGCAAATCCATACTCCCCTTGTGGCTACACATATTAGTTAATGAGGCCACTAGGAACTTGTATATTTTAGCGTGGAGATCCTGGTCTGCTTGAATTTTAGGCCATGTGACTCTTCTACGGTTGTTAGTTGGGCATGGTTCTATTGATTTGGAAATATAACAATGAACGTCCCTATTCAAGTCCTTGCCCTTCAGTTTAAGAAGCAAAGAATTATGGTCACTATCTATCCTAGGTTCAATGATCATATCTTCCACTAATGACCATATTCTGACATCGGCAAAGATATAATCTATGAAGCTTGTGTAGGCACCCCTCTTAAAAGTAGCCTTTCGTCCTATGTCAGATGGAGTTCTTCCATTATAGACCTTCAGACTCCTACCAGCAGTAAGGGAAGCAATCTGTAATGAAACATTTGAAAAGCGTTGGCCGTGTTTACCAGCTACCATATTGGGGATACCCCAAATCTCGTCCTCCTCTTCGAGTGAAGCACTTAATAGAGTGGAGGGCTCGAACGTGGCATTAAAATCCCCAGCGACTATAATTTTAGAATTCGCTTGGAAACCCTCCACTAGATCATCTAATAATGAAACTACTAAGGATTCGCTATTAAAAGATTCTGACCTGGCATAAACATTTAACACGGTTAGGACTAGGCCAGACGGAAATGTAAGCTGGATGCCCATGATATCAGGTGAGGTTATTGAAAGTTGCTTATACCTACAGGCTACGGTGTTTTTAACCAGTATTAACAATCCGCCACTGGCCCTACCTGACATTTTAGGTGGGAGGGCATCCACACAATATGAGGTGTAACCATCAATAAACACCTTATCTACGGCCCACGTTTCTTGGAATACACAGATATCAATATTTCCCAAAGCAGTAAACCATTCAGGATCTTGAAGTTTAGAGTGTATCCCTGCTAGGTTCCAGGATAGTAAGGTTAAACAGTCGTTGGTCCTGTTTCCACCAACGGGAGAGCCCTCAGAAACATCTGCAGCACCATCGACTGTATTAACCGTTCCCTCCTCGATATTAACAATTCTCTCCTCGGTGACCATATTTAGAACATTACCGACTACTTGGCCAGTATAGGGGTGAACATCCTGTGACTTGTAAGTTAGAGCACTACCGGCGCTCGGGGGATCTAAAGGTAACACATTGATGGGTGTGTCCAAGGTATACAAAGGCTCCAAATGTGGGCTACCAATGTTATGTTTCGCAGTTAAGACCCCTATCGCCTCCTTGAAATAACTAATCCCCAAATCTTCCACTCTAAAATTGGGTTGGACTTCGTTCAAAATACCCTTTGCCGTACCTACATTCTCGAGTCTTCCACTATCCAAAAGGATCAGAGGGGTCAGTCAATCGTTTTCGTCTAAAGGGTTGAAAACATCAAACTCATTGTTGACGGGAATTGTATATCTAGCGTACCTCTGCCCCCCATTAGGGACTCCCGAATGGTGCCTGTGTCGCACGGTAATGTTTGTAAAAATATCCAAGGGCAAAACACTGATCCCTGTATGTGCCAATGACCAATTGCCTGCCCTTTCTAAAATCGCATGGACTAAGTCAGGTGATCCGAAGGAGACTACGACGCAGTCACCTTCTCGAGACTTGATTGAATTCCCCACCCAACCAACCCATCTCGCCATTTTGAAGTTGGAGAAAATAAAGTTTCCTAGCCTTGTCCTCCTATTTAATTCATAAAGACATTTGTTTTTCAAGCTAAACCAATGTTCCGGTGCTCCCGGGGGCAATTTGGGGACATTAGCTAGTACTATTGTATAAGGTAAGGCTTCCGGGGGCAGGTCGAGTACATCATTTCCTGTCTGTTCTCTCCCTGATTTACTATTAGCGCCCATATTCCTTTGGAACTGGCTTAAGTTTATTTTATTGATCTGTGGGGAGTGAAAGATTGAGTCAGGTTCTCACGGAAGAGAACTAGTGGCGTACAGGCTACAGCCATCTGCAGCAAGCACACAAAGCAACTGAGCTATCTTACATAAATTAAAGCTGCTTGTGTTCACCGAGTTGACCCTCGTGAAAAGTACTCTGCTCAAATGCACTTAATGCTGTTAAAAGTGCAGTTTACAGACATGGTGATGTGCTCATATACTATTAACACTACGGAAGACTCAGTGGAGAAATTATAAATCATGATGAATATCTGGATAGGCAATGTTGAGAATAAGCAACATTTTAATTAGTAAAAAAGGAAGAGTGTTTGGTCCCGATTTACAGCTCACATCACTTGGGGGATCGAAGGGGTGGGGGGGTCTACAATCTGTTAGGTTCGGGCCTTTGCCAGGTAAGAATGGAAATGATCACCTTCCCCAATTTAGGTATTTGTGGGTGGGAATTTCCCTATAGAGGCCCTCTGGGTGGGAGTGGGTAATGCCAAGTTGCTCCATGTCATGGGTAACAGTCTGGGATGCTTAGAATAACGGCCCATATTATCAAGAACGGGCGATAACATTATCTCCGCTTTAGCGGCAGAAACTGCCGCTAAAGCGTGATAGAGGACTTGATAATATGTCCTATAGAATTCCAATAGAAGCCCAGGTTTGATGTCCTTCACACCAGAACCTGGACTTCCATTGGAATTCTATAGGGCATATTATCAAGCCCCTTATCGCAGCTTTAACGGCAGTTTCCTGCCGCTAAAGCGGCGATAATGTTATCGCCGTTCTTGATAAAATGGCCCAACATTTTGTATAATTGACATGTAGAACAATGAAAGGAAGTAGTAAAGAAAACTTGGAAAGGCAGAAGGAAAGAAAAAAGTGTAAAAAGGAAAGAGCGAAAGCAAGAAGGGAGCAGGAAAGAAAGGGCTAAAAGGAAATAATAGGGAAAGAAAAAACTAAAGGTTGAGAAAATTTTAAATCTGTTAATATTGTAAGACATGGAAGTCGAGAAAAAAAGAGCATGCCTCGGTCCTGACGCAAACACGGTGACTCCAGATCCGGCTCACCCTGGCTCCTACCTTGATCTTGTGCAGGGCTTGCTGCTCCTCCGTGATACAGAAGTTTCTGTTACATCCTTTTTCTGTAAATCGATCTTTAATAGATATCTTGAAGATCTGGCATGGACCCTGCCCACCTGGGCCTGTGTTAGACATCCCTGCAGTATGGAATGCTGAGACTGGTTCATCCAATTCTAATACTTATAATGTGAGCATTAACCACAGGGTTGAGTAACAGGATGAAAAATTTTCAATGTAGGGTGACCTACCGTCCATAAATTTCACGGACTGCCCGTAATTTGGGCCTCTTGTCCGTTGTCCGTAAGGGTTTCTTCCACAGACGCCTTTTGTCCGTAATTTCAGACATTGGCGTGAGCTGCCCCCTAGAAGCAGCCTGTAACTCTCACTGCAGGGGGCAGCTCACGCTCCAGCTGTGATCTGTGGCCTGCAGCAGCCCCACCCCGACCTGGCACAGACTGCTATCAGGCCCATTATCATTCTGTATGTCGGCCTAATTATCACATACAGAATGATAATGGGCCAGTGACAGCATTTCGGATCGGTGTTTTTTCCCAGTGGGGGAGAGGGGGCATGTAAGATCTGAGAAGCCTTCAGCTTTGATCCTTTTCTTCAGTTTTTTTTTTTTTTTTTTTAATATGCAAACGCAGGTGTTCAAATTTCACTCGCATACACAACAGATGCAGTGCAAGGTTCTCTCAACCTAATATAAACTTATTTTGACTTGTGCTTGTGTTGGTTGTCTATTTACTTATGCACTATTGCGCGACCTCCTCTGATGTGTATGCAAAACGTACCTTTTGTCCCGAATTTTTGGCCTGAATTCTGACCTTCTGTCCTGAATTTTTGTCCTAAATTTGGACCCTTTGTCCTGATTTTTTGACCTCATTGTCCTGAATTTGCACCCATGCCAGATGGTCACCCTAGTTCAATGGGGTGTCAGGGTCTGTGTTGCGTGAGATGAAGGGGCCGGTGATGATAGCCTGATTGCCCACATCCTGTTGGTTGTTAACTAATGTTACTTGCCCTTCACCCTCATTATGCCTTCGGCTCGGCCCCATAACTTCAGAAAGGGCACTTAAGATTAATCAAAGCCTGCCCTACATGTCATTAATTAGTGTTATTGCCTTGAACCGAGGATTATAACACGTAATTGTCATTATAATGTGGACGTAGTAAAGTTTGGTGTTGTTAAGGAACTGTATAGCGCTTCGATGCCTGATCCGGCCTAGTGCCTAACTCACACTCTGTACAACCTTATAATGAATGCATATTTGCAGAATAAGTCGTGGGTCAAGTAAGAGGCTTTATCGTCCCCCAAACTGACCTGCCGTGGAGGTTGCTTGTCCTGACCTCTGAACATGACCTGCGCGCGGGCAATAACCAGAAAGGAAGCTTTGTCCGTCACTGCTTTGGAGAATAATTCATAATTACCCGAGCGGAAGGGCATGTGGGGGACCCTGGTACAGGGCGAGCTCAAACCCTCGCCAGTCAAGGCCAATATCACAGAAAATTAAAAAAGCAGAGAATACGGCGGGGGAGGAGACACTGCCTGTTCCTACACGAGCTGCCTACCTTGTGATCATAAGCGAAGTAATGAGTATTTGAACATAAAAAACCTATCATGTGTTAAGTAGTCACAGAGAACACAAATATTCCCTCTCTGCTCTCTTTATTAAGTTTTAAAAAGAATATTTATTCGGCCCCTCTCTGCTCTCTTCATGTTGACAAACCACAGCATTTCTGAGACTAATCTGGGAGAGATAAAACAATGGTGCAGGAGAGTCGGGCTGAATCAGCGCTTTAAAAAACAAACAAAACAAGAGACTTCATTTCGGAAAAGCGTAGTCTGCTGGTCGCAGCTAAGCCACACA
Organism: Calotriton arnoldi; assembly: GCA_963921515.1. Taxonomy (NCBI): domain Eukaryota; kingdom Metazoa; phylum Chordata; class Amphibia; order Caudata; family Salamandridae; genus Calotriton; species Calotriton arnoldi. Next base: position 51,696 of record CAWUFW010021965.1, on the reverse strand, counting down.
GCAGCTGCTAGCCCACCGCTGCTTTCCCGACAAGGGGCGTGAAGGCCGGCTTCATTTTACAGGCTACTACTTTATCCAGACTGGATTATGGCAATTCCCTTTATTTAGGTGCCAACAAATCCTGTATTCAGCGCCTTCAGAGAATACAAAACGCAGCAGCCCGTACTCTACTGGTGCTTCCGAAATCATGTTCAGTGTCTAAGTTTCTACCTAAACTACACTGGCTGCCGGTAGGGAAAAGAATCCGGTTCAAGACACGTTGCCTTGCTCATAAAATCTTGACTCTACAAGCTCCTCCGGTCTTAGCAGAACTGCTAACAACATACGTCCCGAGCCGTCCCGAGCCGTCCCTTGCGGTCAGCTGACCAAGGGTTGGCATGCACCCCCAGAGTTTTAAGAGCCAGAGCTGGTGGTCGTTCTTTTAAAGTTTTGGCGGCCAAACTCTGGAACTCCCTTCCGACTGCTATTAGAGGGCTCCAAGATCACTTAGCTTTTCGGAAAGCCATAAAGACCTGGCTTTTCCCGGCGTAACTTTCTCTCCTTTTCCCGGGCTGTCACTACTTACGGGCATTCTTGGTAGCGCTGGGACGCCCCGTTGCTGGGGCAGCTACGCGCTGTATAAATCTGCAAATAATAATACAAATAATAAAGGCCGGCTTCACATGCGCTGCTGCAGCATGCACGTCGCTGCTCGTCCCCGAGCCAATACTCCATGGGCGTTAACTTCAAAGAAAAGGTGGGACATGCAGCAAATGTTAGCCATTTGCAGGCTACCATTTTTTAATGACACAGACAAAAGCCAATCCTAAGCAAACGAGGAGTCAGACCCCACAAAGCGCATACAACAGATCGCCTGGCAGCGCAAGGGCTGTTTAGGCTCGAGCTAAAAAGTGCATAGTAGAGTACATGACACTTGCCTAACTGAAAAAAATTGATGATGAAAGAGAACAATCCGCACAGGCAGACAGGGGTATCAAATGAGGTACTCCATAACAAATGTAGTGGCTGTTGTAGCTTATACGGCAGACAGGATATCCACCATGTTTTAATGGAATAACCCATCTGCCAAACTTTAAATATTGCCCTAATTCTGAACTTTGTTTGCACTTATGACTTTGTAGAGAAGACTGCATGTTCATTGGCAACAGGAGGCTTGCATCAGTCAGTTTTTGAAGGCTCAAAAGGCTGACATTTCAAAGGCATTCTGTCCTCCAAAATTGATGCCTTTTATCATGAGAATATCTCAGATGAAATCTTATACCTAACCAGCTTAGAGAAGAGACTTTTGAAACAAAAAAAACATATTGTAATTTTGAACAGAGAATGAAACCACGTATCTGAGCATATCATATATAGTTACCCATTGATATATAATTATTAGTCATCAATGGCACAAGCCCTCTTCCATTAAAGACACCAATACTAGTGATTGTTCTTTCCATGACCTGGCACAAGCAAAAAATGGCAAAATAGTACACTCATAAAAGTTCTATTCATGGCATAGGTTTGAAATATAATATAAATATATTGGCGATTGTAGCAGTCATTTTGCTCAGGTTAATAGGTGACTTACGAGGCCAGGAAAGTATGCTACTTTATCAAAATAGCCAACTACTTTATTGTAAAATGAAAAGAAAAGTTCTGGTAGTGAGGAAGTATAGATCTCTTTTCAAACTGTAGGGAATGGTAAAATCAAGTTAATTCAAAATCAATTCCAGAAATATTATTATGACCAAAAGCAAAGTTGGTGTCACAGCTTTCCCTAGAATCCTATGTACTGCTAAGGTTCAGACCTGGTGTTTCTATTAGAGGCATTGATGCCCTACATTGAATTCAACATAGCAATTGTTCTCAGACATCAGAGAATTAATTCCCATCTCTAAATTAAACCACTGAACCATAAGGTAACTACTACACAGTAGAGAGCATACTGTGAACCGATCTTAAGTAAACCTGTCTCCATATACTGATAATATGAAAACTGGCTGGGCTATGCACAAAGTTAACTTTCCTAAAATATTAGGATTTGTAATTATAAAAATATATTAAAAAAATAAAATAATATTTTTTGCAAATGTTTTAAACATTAAAATGCATTTATTCATATGTTAACTATCTTAAGTAACTTAGGGGCCCAGTACGATGTCGGGCGGAAGCACTACCGCCGTGCTGTCGGAGGCAAAATCCGCCAATTACCGTCCGCCAGCAAGGGCCAACACGCCCGCCAAATTACGATGTGAAAAGACAGCCAAACACCGCCCGTAAGCCTGCGACGCCGCCCGCCATCAAAGTGCACCCGTCTACGTAGCAGCGCGAGCCAATGGAGACACACCGACCGACGAAATGACGTACCGCCCGGCGTACAAATTACGATGCCACAACCAAACAGCTCCACCGGCAAAGAGACACCGCACGAGATAGCAAGGCGGAAACCCGACTGCACAGTACGGACACCAAAAAGGCGCCCAACCCTGAAATGAATCCTGCACTCCAGGCCATCCCCATGCTGTACCTGATGCACCACCTAGGAGGGAACGCGCCACGGCGACGCAGGTAGGCGGACACACAACAAGGGCACGCAAACACTGCACACAATGCAAATGCGGATAAACTGTACAAGACCCACCCAGACACCCCTGTGTGGACACGACACATCCACCACTGTACCCACACATGTCCCACCTGCCAAAATGAAACAACTCACAACATCCTGTGCACCCACTACCCGGGACCAGGAACTGACGTCCCCGTCACGGCACCGCAGCGCAGTGGCGATGATGCACCTACACATGCACACAACGCAGAGGAAAACGACAGCGCCACGCATGGGCTGCACACAAACACCACAGGGTCACAACTACACACCCCACACACCCGCACCACCCTGAAGGCACATGTCACGTGGCCTCCCTGCATCAATCATTTCCCCAACCGACAACTCACAGTTAGCCACTGGATGTCACACAAGTGTCACGAACAAGGGAGTAATGTGATGGCAAAATAGGACACACCCTTGTGTGCTAAATATGGAGAAGCACATGGCGGCTGCTACATAACAGCGCAGAATATGGACAGCGTACGTGAAAGGAACGCCAGTCCCATCCAAAAATACCTATACTATCCTGCTCGCAATATCAAGCCATGCAATGTACAAAATAGAAAAACCTTGCTGCCTGAGAACAGGTGTTTCCAATTACTACACCCACACAGAAGCCTCAATGTACAGCGGAAACGTAGTGTTCCACCCACACACGGGAGAGCAGATAGCACCGAATGGCCTTCCATTCCTACTCAGAAATCACATTGCTACAAATTATGCAGAAGAATGGAGCCATTGTACCAACAAGAAGCCAAACATAGCCATGCAGAGGAAACCATCCACTGGCAGATAGCGCCTAACATGAAAGAAAGATAATAACACAAAATACAATTAAACCACTCCTCCACGTGGGCCAAATGAAACTAATCGGGAAAGAGTCAGACACCACTGGCCTTGACCATTCATTGAAGCATGTGGGAGGAGGGCCTGTGTCCTCCGCCCAAGCTATAACCCAAGTCCTGCCGCCGTACAGCCATTCCTGACTTCACAGCATCGTCGGAGCTAGCACACTGCTGACTGCTCAGGCACCCGGAGCACGCCAACACATCACCCTGTAGCAAAATGGATGGTGCACCAGTGCGTCTCAACTACACCGGACAGATCAAGCTGTACAGTGACAGCCTGCTACACATAGTGGGCTGTTCAAACCTGGCCATGCTGAATGTAAGTTACCGAGTAACTTACCGCATTGCAATCTTCAGCTGCGTCATCCCCGTTTTCTATTGTCGGAGGTGTCCGTTCCACTGGCCTGTGGATTTATGTTTCTCCAATCCGGCATGTCCAAAGGCAGACTTGCTACACCTGTTTGCACCCCTGGACGCCCATGACAGGATGTGTTCAGTCTATGGGGGCATGGCGTATGTGGCTGCAATCGGGGAGACACTGCAATGGGACCAGTGTGCCTCCACACAACGTCTTCTGGAGCACAGTTTCATCGAATGTCATCCAACATGTCCCATCAGGCTCCTACAAGGGACAACTTACGAAGAACACCTTGCCACCCATCATCCGCTGCATTGGATTTCATCCATGTTTACCATCAATGGGATGGATGCCCTGCTGGAAGGTATCGCATACCTGACAACTTGTCAATTCATGGGTCCACGACTCAATACCCCAAATTGAACATTGATGTTCAACACCGAACCTATGCTAGGCTTCCGCACGGAGTGGGCAGTAACCTGTACAACAAGCATTCCATACAATCTGCAACTAACACCTTACCATCTACTCCACTGCCATGACATCTGACATTTTCGGGACATGCACTCGGTTCCTCACCATATCCCGTGTCTCTGCATGAACAGGGGGAGGCAGAGGAATGGGACTTGTGTACAGTAACCACATGGCCAATACTGCGCGAACAACTATGCTAAAATATGTATCCTGCGCACATGAACACATGCACCTGTCAGTGCACACTTATCTGTCTGCTGTATTACGTGAGAACTGACACCTCACCTTTGTCTGTACTTCCGTGCCAGGACTTATGCATGGGCAACAAATGCAACCCCCTACAACATGGCCCTAGTTATTGGCTCATGTCCAGTAGCCACCACATTGCAACAACTTGTGATGTCTTGTGGTTTGTGGCCTCCTGGCCTGCCTTGCTATCTTGGCATTGGCCTGGCTGCCATGATGTCTTTTTGCACACGTTACTCTGGGACGTTGTTCTGTCGACCTCTGCTCTTGCCAAGTTATTTTAGAACTGTCTGCATTTTCTGACTCTCACCTTTTCTCCTGTTTACTTTGGGCTCAGTCTGCACAACATGTACAAGGTCGAATAACAGCGTCTCCTTGTTCTTGCTGATTTGGCCAGTCCCTCGCACCTAGACATAACATTATGTACAGCTGCCATGGAGATAATTGTGTGCCTTTAATATTGCAGTTTGCTCGCTTTTAGGCACTTGGAGAAAACCTTTCCAGAGAGAAGAGCTGTGATTGTCTGCTGATGTAGTTTTGCATCTAGAGACTGAGGTATGGGGGTTCGCTAGTCAAAGCCCAGAGGTCTTCGATTATTATTATAAAACTAGCTTTGAGCACGGGGAGGGTGGTAAGGTCATTTAGCCCTATATCCACTTCTTTATGCAATGCTTTCCCCGTTTGTATTCTATGGAGTTGTAACTATGCTGATTATGTTATTCTTATGCATTTTGCTGATAGTACTGACACGTGTACTGCATCGTAGAGCACGTTAGTAAAATAAATACATTTGACTAAACCGTGTCTCTTATTACGCGCATTGTGGACAGGTATGAGTGAGTAACGAAAGGGTGTTCTTGCCTCTGCGAGTCCTGAGAGAGAGATACCGTGTTCTGGGTTGTCTAATCATTGGTGACATTGGTGCTGATGAGACGCTACAGCTAGCTGGGTTGGGGTGTTAGGTGCTAAGGAGTATGGTTGGCTCACCACTATATTCCGAGGTCCTATTATCCTGGGCATAGCTCTGCATATGAGCAGAATCCCTAAGACATGGCGCGACCAACGAGTGGGGCAGCTTATCTGCGAGGCGGCTTGAGTAGTACTTGTGCTTGTCCACAACTCCCTTCACAGCCGCTTCCGGAAGCGGCTACGTCGGGGATACCTCCCATATTGACGTTTTTTTAGGTTCATTCAAGCTTGAAGTAGTAAAAAGGTTCTAAACGAAAACCCATATTAGTGCTACCTCCGATTAGGTTGTCTTGAAAACCCGGGGGCATATTATCAAGGGCCGGCGATAAATATAGCAAAGCGCGCTTAGCGCTTGCATATTTATCGCCGGCTATCTCTGTAATTTATCGCCCGGTTAGCGCGTTATTAACAACGCGCATCGCCGAGGCGATAAAAATTTCAGAGATAGCGTGGATATCAGCCGTTTTCCATGGTGGAAACGGCGATATCCTAGATGATAGGGCCTGTGGTCTTAGCCACAGAATCCACCCCCATGTTAAGTATGCCTTAGTCATGAATTTAACAGACCTTAAATTCCTGCGTTAAGGCATACTTAACGCGATTAAATAATCGCTTCCCATATTGTAAATATCGCGAAGCTGCCTTCGCGATATTTACCCATGTTAGCTTCCACAGACACGCCTACTTTGCATCTCATTATCGATGCGAAGTCAGGCGTGCTGGAAGCGGGAGCAAAATCAGCAAAACACGCGATAGCGTGTCTTTGCTGATAAGGCAATATAATTATCGCCGCTTTTCGGACGTAAACGGCCGCAAAAGCGGCGATAATTGTTTATCGCCGCCTTGTTAATATGCCCCTTAGTCTTAATGGCGGGTGTAAATATACCGGCACATAGCCGAGGGGCGCTCCGGACACACTTAGCAGTGTATGGAGTGCCTGACACTGGTGTCGAACTGATCTTCGTGGTACAAGCAGATCCAGCTTACCACTTTGAGGTATTTTACTCTTGGATCACCTTTCCTGCGGTGGATGGAGCCGATAACCTGTTCCATGAGTATGAACCCACCGTTGTTCCTGCAGTTTATAGACCTTACACGAAACTCGAAGTACCGCTCACGGCCTAGCAGCACCGTGTTTGGTTCGATGGCGCCCTCCCACAACCGGTTACCGGGGTTCGTTTAGGCCCCATATCAATTGAAGGGGCCACTTGGCCTGTTTTGGCCGGGTATACCCCACATCCGCGTTATATGGCGGTAACACTCGCGGAACTGTGTGCCATGCATTCGTCTTTAATACGAGTGCATAGAGCCTTAGTGCAGTATACTACAGGCAACATCCAGGGAGCCCCGCCTGGTGTTGTCGCACCTCCAGCTGGTGCAGGCGGTGTGACCATAAGTCCTGTCATGGTGAATTCAGTGATGGGCAAGCGCCCACAAAATAAGGATGATCTTCCTTATTGGCTTGCTGAAAAATTTGACCAGCTGGAGGCGGTTTTTCCAAATACCACTCCTGTAGACAAACACAGAATTCTTACGATTAGTTTGCCAAAAGACTTGGTCCCCGAGTTGAACGCATGTAACAACTGGGGTAGGGTATTCGCAGCAGTATATTCGAAGTGTTTCGGCACTCCCTCCATGACGGTTCACCCCGCTGTAATTAAACGTGTACTGGATGAACATGGCCCTGAGGCGGCTGTGGAATTAGGGATGAGGCTGGTGGGAGTGTTCGACGTAGTAGCTGAGTTAATCCTTGCAAATGTCAAGGGCGATGCAGTGAACTTTCAAGTAGCTAATGCTTTGGCTTTGGTCCCAGAATTGGACAGGCCGCGTGAATTACCAAAAATTATTGCCCAAGCTTATAAGACCATTGGTCGAAATAGCCTGGGCGTTAAGCCTTTTGCTAAATCACAAACACAGTCGCAACAACAATAACCAAAAACTCAATCTGAGAAAGATGAGAAACCAGTCTTTACAAAAAAGAGCTGGCGGTTGAAAAAGCAGGGTAAGCAACAAAAGAAGCCGGGGTCAAGAGGTGCATCCCCGGTTTCGGTTTCTTCTGAACGCACTTATGATTTGCGAGACAGGGCAAGAACTAAATCTCCGGATAGGTTTCAGATCCCTGATACGCGCTCTCCTCGTTCTTCACAGGCACAGACACCTACGCAAGCCAGTGGAGGAGATCGCCAGGATAGAGGAAGGGGCCGGGAGGCTCCCCAGGGACGAGACCAACCTCGACAACAAGTTAGAGGGAAAGCAGAAGACTTTCAACGTTCTCGCCCACAGTTTCAGAAGAAAAAAGTTGCCGCTGTATCGGCGAGATATGCCACAGACGGTGAGAACAGAGACTCCTGAATTGGACGTGGGCAGTGACCCTCCTAGACAGCGCCGCGAGAAGTTACCATAGTGCGGGAGGCGCTACGTCCTCATATGGAGGCGACAGCAACTGGAAACATTCATTACTGTTGAGACAGCAGACACCAGAGTGGCTCCCCCTGACAGGCTATATAATATTGTTCTTCAAATTGAGGGTGACACACAGCGTGTAGTCAAAGGGATTTTTTGGGAGAATCTGACCTCTTCTTACGACATTCTGTTAGCAGAGGCGGATTGGCCGCCCCCATTCGTACTTGCTGCGCGTAAAGGGGAGGAGGTAATCCTTCCGAGCTTTTCTCGACATGTCCAACGGACAAAGCGGAGGCTCTAGCAGCCGAGTGGGCTGTGTCCCTGGCTCCTGCGTTATACCGCAACCACGTGGGGTGGGATGAAGACTCTCCCCCCCATGAAATACCTTTACGGTCCCTTCCACAGCCACAACCCCAATATCCCATTAAACGGGAAGCCAAAGGCCCCGTTTCCGAAATTCTGACACAGTTAGAATATCAGGGAGTTATTGAAACATGCGTGTCACCTATGAACAATCCCCTTTTCGCGGTTTCTAAACCCGATGGATCGTACCGCTTGGTTTTGGATTACCGGCATTTGAACTCTCATTGTCGGACCTTTGCGGTGCAAAATACACACAGTTCTGCGCTTGTAGACAGTCTTGTTCGTAAAAAATATAAAACGACGCTTGACCTCTGTGAGAAGTTGGCCTGGCATATGCTGACCACTAATTATAGTGGGCACCTTGCACCAGTCCAAATCGACTCTTATGGTAGGTAGGTTAAAGACAACCTTATTGAAAGCTATCCTAGTGGTAGCTGTGGAGAGCAGCCTTCAGGCTAAGTCTTGAAGGAATGTAAAGCAGCTTGTTTTACCAGTCTATAATCTCTTGAGTGACCAAATGAAAGAGCACCACACCAGGTATATATTCAAAATATATGTATTTATTACTAAACACACCCCTCTAGTCTCTTTATGAGGCTAGAGTTCGAAATACATAGGTTATAAGATCTTAAATCACAGTAATAGCACAAATACACGTTTGGGCCCTAGGGGCGTACCAAACCATATACCAATAAAGTGGTATGCGAACCACGACTGAACTAGACACTAGGCCTAGAGCCTCTAGAAGTGCTTGGACCACAAGGAACCACCCAAGGTAGTGACACAGGGGACCCACGGGAGGCAGCGTGCAGTGTAAATACACAACCGCGATACGCCGTTAACTTCTATGGAGAAAGTCGGGATCGGGAAAATAGAGGAAAGGGACACTTAGAAGAGGACTAGGACAAAACCCTTTGAGATCTAGGACTTTGAAGAGTCTCTACCCACGGGAGCACCGGAGTACTCGTGTTACCTCACCCAGGGAAGCCGGGTGCATAGGTGCCTTTCGGGGTCGGGTTTCGTCGTCGTTTCGAATGGCGATCTGCTGCAAAGTGCTGCTGGCGGCCAAGAGAAAAGTGTCCGGGTGGATCCAAGAGTGGATCGGAGTTCTGGTGAACCTGAAAGCAGAGGGGACAGAGTCTGGGTCACTAGCCAGTGACCAGGAAGGCGATGGACAGATGCCCACCGATGTCGAGTGCTTCAGGTGCATTGATGGTCATCTCGTTTCTGCAGCCACGAGGTCCAGGAGGCGTTGTCGGCGACCAGGAGCAGGATTCGGGCTGGTACACGATGTCTGTCGAGTGCTGCGGTGTCGGCGACCGGATTGGACCCAACAAGCCTTGGCAACGGCAAGTCTCGATGTAGCTGAAGATCGTCGATGGTGCAGACCAGCAAGGTCTGGGGAACTCACCCAGCGAGGGTAAGTCAGGGCAGGCCTGGAGCAACCAGGGAGCCCTTTGGTTTCTTTAGAAAGTCTTCTGGGGACCCACGAGCCGGCTGGCAAGGGATCGCGAAGACACCTCGGGCGGAATCACTCAACAGGGGCCCACGGTCACTCGGGACGGTGTAGGCCTCTGATCTTCGGAGGGATTCCTGCTGGAGGTTGGGACCACACGTGGTCCAAAGCACAGGTTCGTAGAACGTTGTGAAGGGGTTGCACTCGACAATAGTGCACGGTACCCAGGGGTCGCGGTTCCTCGTCACTCGTGGGGTCCACTTGCCTCAGCTTCGCTGGGGACTCACGATGGCCTTGGAGAAGTCAGGAAATCCACTTCTTGGGCTGCAGGGACTTCGGACTCCGGCGGGAGCGGCGTAGTTTGCGACCGTCGTTATCGTTTTTGGTGCCTGCCAAGCAGGGAGTCACTCCTTGACCCCAAGGGAGATTCTTCAGTCCTCTAATCGTGATGTAGAGCGTCGAAGGTCCAGGATTCAGTTTCAAAGTTTAGTCCAGGGATATCTAATCTTGCTGTGGCAAGGGTTCCCCATTTTAACCAGTAAAACAGGGAGGGACTAACTCTATGACCCCACCTATGGGAGGGTCAAGGGAGGGGTGGCTACACCCACTTCCCTTTGTCCAGTTTCGCGCCAGAGCAGGGGCAGGTAGCCCCTGAGCTGGTTTGAACTGGCATATGCACAGAGGAGCCTTTTGCTCCCCCAGTGCAGGACTTCAAAGCACTCTAAGAGTGCACCCACCCAGCCCCAATACACATTATCCTGTCTGGGGAGGTGGTCACACCTCCCTGCAACAGGAAACCTATTGTCCAGGCCTCCCCTGCCGGAGTTTCGTCCAGCAGCAGGAGGCCAGACTTGTGTCTGTGGCAGCAGCATCCATTTTGTGATGCCAGGGCTTCAGAAAGAAGTTACCGGGTAAGCCAGAGTTAACATGTCTTTCCCTCTAGAAGGGTGGAATGCTACCCCCGCCGCCAGGATTGGCGGGGGTAGTATTCAAGATGTTTGACACCAAACACGACATGTTTAGGTGCAGCCATTCCAAAGTTAGCATTTTACCGCGAGGATATAATGCGCTTAAGAGTATATGGTCAGGCTGCACTACAAACAGCATCAGAGATGGTCTCCGAACGCTGCAGAGGGGCCCTGCTCATGCAGGGGCACCCTCTCACATAGGAACCATGCACTCTGCCTTTAGGATTGATAAGGCCTGCCTTAGGAGTGACTTATAGGTTTATATGTGTGTATGTATTTAGTGATATAGGTAACCTATATCACAGTAAGGAGTGCATGCACCACCTTACCCAGGCTGCAGTAGCAGACCTGTGGTGTCAGTTTGGATGGCCTTCCAGGGGTGGCATAATACATGCTGCAGCCCCTGGCAGGCCTCTGAGGTACCTATGCCCTTGGTACATAGTATACCATATACTAGGGACTTATAAGGGCACTCCAGATTCAATCAGAGATGTGCCTAAGGCACATGGAAACCATTTTACAGAGAAAGCAGATAGACTGGGGCCCTGAATAGCAGGATCCCAGTCCAACTAAGTCATAAACCAGCAAAACACCATAAAAAAAAGTGGGGGCAACCATATAGTCAGATTCCACCTTCCTACATAACCCCCCAAACGAAAGGAGATAAGGCTAACCTTGGCCAGTTGAGCCTATATTGACTAAGTGGCCATATAAGGAAGCACCTGCACTAGCATGGTTGCCCCCTATGTTATGGTCCACTAAGCAATCCCTCACCCTAAGGGTATGAGAGGGTCTCCACCATGGGGAATCACTACCTCTGGTGTGCTTAGGTAAAGTACAAGGCTGGTGAGGTGTCTGAGTAGGGAAGTGAGGCCCTAGGAATGTTGGCCTCAGCTTCCTCAGATCACTGGTCACCATGTATGCCTGTCTTTCCATGACTGAGTTGCACTTTGCTCTAAGGGTCAACCTTTGGCTGCCTACAGCTGTGGGTTGGGTCCCTTTGGATGGACTACTGGAGGGACATGGCAGGTTTGGAACCTTCTGGTCCCAGGTTTGCCCTTGCCTACCAGAGTCCTTCTGGGGGAGGTCCCTACATAAAGGTATGGGGGATCCCTCAGTGTGTAGAGGAATTTTCACCTGGCTAGGGCTACTAGACTGGGTGCCCCTAATCTGCTGATGGGGGGCTTCCTCTGGACAGGGGGCCCTGGGGGTCCACTGACCTCCCTGACCTCTGCAGCCCTGGGCTGACTGAGGCAGGGTAGAGAGGGGCAGGTTACCTGCTCCAGACGAGGTACCACCTTGGAAGGGTCCTCTGCCATCAGGGGTGTGGCCAGGCCAGGCCTGACTACCTCTGTGGCAGTTCCTTCACTAGGGGTAGGGTCAGTTCCCTGAGGAGGCTGACCCTTACCTACTGTCTGGGGGAAGAAGACTTTTCTTCAACCCTTGTGCTCTCTTTTGGGGGAGAGTGGGCCATTCTTTCAGGCTCCATCTCTCCAAATTCTTGGGCTGGGGCTGTGGCCATCACAGCCCCACTAACCTTTACAGGGACGCCCAACATCCTAAGATGGGTTTGGTGTTCCACTTCAGCCCAGGCTGAAATTTCCAGATCATTGCCCATCAGGCAATCTACAGGTAGGGTTGGGGACACTGCCACTCTTTTTGGGCCTGTGACCCCCTCCCAGCTGAGATTGACTATGGCCATGGGGTGATCTGTTCTGACACCATCAATGTTGGTCACCTGGTATTTAAACTCAGGTAAAAGCTGGTGAGGGGGGACTAGTTTCCCTGCCACCATGGTGACACTAGCCCCTGTGTCCCTAAATGCCACAGCTTTCTGACCATTAATTATTGGCTCCAATCTGTACCTGCCCAATGCTATGGGACCCATGGTAAAGGTGGCAAATCCTATACCACCATCAGAGTCAGAGGAGTCTGTTGAGGGGTCCCTGTCTAAACTAGGGCCCACCTCTGTTCCTCTTGCAAAAGCACCTAACTTTTTGGGTGCACTACTCCCAACTGGAGGATTACTACTGGTAGTACCAGGAGGGGTGGTAGTAGTTGTGGGAGGAACATTTTCTTTATTGCCAATCCTGGGGCAACTGGGATCAGTTTTCCAGTGCCCAGGCTTTTTACAGACATGGCAATAGGGTTTCTTTTCAGGAGAGGAAGGAGTTTGGGACCCACCCCCAGAAGAGGAATTTTGGGGCCCTGTAGGGGACTTATCCTTAGATTTATCCCCACCTTTCTCTTGGGACTTAGTAGAATCTTTCTTCTGGTCACCACCCTGATTTCTAGTTTTTACTCTGGTTCTGACCCACTTGTCTGCCTTCTTTCCCAATTCTTGGGGAGAGGTCAGATCAGAGTCCACCAGATACTGGTGCAAAAGCTGGTTTTGACAATTATTAAGGATCTGCTCCCTCATAATCAAATTGTACAATCCTAAAAAGTCCTGCACTTTGTTGCCATGTATCCAACCTTCCAGAGCCTTTGTAGCACAATCTACAAAATCAACCCAGTCTTGAGTCTGAGCTTTTTGGGTGTCTCTGAACTTCAACCTATACTGTTCAGTGGTTAGGCCAAACCCATCTATCAGAGCACTCTTCAAGACTGTGTAATTGTCAGCATCCTCTTCTCTTACAGTGAGGAGCTTGTCTCTACCTTTGTCTGCAAAGGAGAGCCACAAGATTGCTGCCCACTGCCTCTGGGGGACCTTCTGAACTTTACAGGCCCTCTCCAGTGCAGTTATCCATTTGTGGATGTCATCCCCACTCTGGTAGGGAGGGACAATCTTGTTTAGGTTTCTATGGTCATAAGACCTGTCCCTATCTCTAGGGATATTGCTGCCACCATGGGACTCTAGTCCCAACTTTCTTCTCTCCCTGAGGAGATCTAGGGATTCTCTATCTAAAGCTAATTGCTTTTTCTGAGTTCCAGCTGAGTTTCCTCATACTGGACTAGCCTCTTTCTTCTCTCATGAGAGGATTCTCTCCTATGAGATGAGACAGAGCTCCCTATAGAGGTGCCAGAGTGGTTAGACTCCTGAGAAGGAGACCTAGACCTTCTGGGCACACTCTTAATCCTTCCTGGGGGGACAAAGAGGGCATCATTCTGATCATCCTCATCATCTTCCACAGGAGGGATTGGGTTATCCAGGTCAGGGTCATTGTCACCCTCCTGGCCAGTCTCAGAGGGGGGCTGGGGGTATTGGTACCCCTGGCCTCCTCCTCTTCTTCTGCCCCACCCTCAGCTCCTACCCCTTCAGTCCCTACAGGCTTACTAAGGTCATAAGCCACCAACAACTCCTTGAGGTGTTGGGTGGTGGGGCTTTAGCCTGTCCTTATTTTCTCAAGTTGCATAAAGCTCTCAATTCCAAGAATGGGAGTGTATCATACTTGGAGGGTGGAAGCTCAATGGCTTCCTGCAAGGATTCTTTGGATCCTCCCTTAAAGACATTACTAGTGTGGTGTGGTGTATGCACTACCTACTCTAGTGTGGCCTACTAAACTCTCTTGAGTTGTAGAAAGGGTTGTGCTATCCCTTAACACACAACTCTAAGTTCAGTAGAACTTACTGATATTCTAAGCTTAAATTATATGTACCTTAGGTACCTTTAGTGGTTTTCAGTTGATCAATTCAATTGAGATTATCTGGTAAAACAATAGCAAGCTGGAATCCCACCGCTGCACACCAATGTGAGAAGTTGGCCTGGCATATGCTGTCCACTAATTATAGTGGGCACCTTGCACCAGTCCAAATCGACTCTTATGGTAGGTAGGTTAAAGACAACCTTATTGAAAGCTATCCTAGTGGTAGCTGTGGAGAGCAGCCTTCAGGCTAAGTCTTGAAGGAATGTAAAGCAGCTTGTTTTACCAGTCTATAATCTCTTGAGTGACCAAATGAAAGAGCACCACACCAGGTATATATTCAAAATATATGTATTTATTACTAAACACACCCCTCTAGTCTCTTTATGAGGCTAGAGTTCGAAATACATAGGTTATAAGATCTTAAATCACAGTAATAGCACAAATACACGTTTGGGCCCTAGGGGCGTACCAAACCATATACCAATAAAGTGGTATGCGAACCACGACTGAACTAGACACTAGGCCTAGAGCCTCTAGAAGTGCTTGGACCACAAGGAACCACCCAAGGTAGTGACACAGGGGACCCACGGGAGACGCGTGCAGTGTAAATACACAACCGCGATACGCCGTTAACTTCTATGGAGAAAGTCGGGATCGGGAAAATAGAGGAAAGGGACACTTAGAAGAGGACTAGGACAAAACCCTTTGAGATCTAGGACTTTGAAGAGTCTCTACCCACGGGAGCACCGGAGTACTCGTGTTACCTCACCCAGGAAGCCGGGTGCATAGGTGCCTTTCAGGGTCGGGTTTCGTCGTCGTTTCGAATGGCGATCTGCTGCAAAGTGCTGCTGGCGGCCAAGAGAAAAGTGTCCGGGTGGATCCAAGAGTGGATCGGAGTTCTGGTGAACCTGAAAGCAGAGGGGACAGAGTCTGGGTCACTAGCCAGTGACCAGGAAGGCGATGGACAGATGCCCACCGATGTCGAGTGCTTCAGGTGCGTTGATGGTCATCTCGTTTCTGCAGCCACGAGGTCCAGGAGGCGTTGTCGGCAACCAGGAGCAGGATTCGGGCTGGTACACGATGTCTGTCGAGTGCTGCGGTGTCGGCGACCGGATTGGACCCAACAAGCCTTGGCAACGGCAAGTCTCGATGTAGCTGAAGATCGTCGATGGTGCAGA
The DNA here is from genome assembly GCA_963921515.1 of Calotriton arnoldi. NCBI lineage: Eukaryota > Metazoa > Chordata > Amphibia > Caudata > Salamandridae > Calotriton > Calotriton arnoldi. The sequence continues at coordinate 36,250 of CAWUFW010021965.1, read as the reverse complement.
CCAGCAAGGTCTGGGGAACTCACCCAGCGAAGGTAAGTCAGGGCAGGCCTGGAGCAACCAGGGGAGCCCTTTGGTTTCTTTAGAAAGTCTTCTGGGGACCCACGAGCCGGCTGGCAAGGGATCGCAAAGACACCTCGGGCGGAATCACTCAACAGGGGCCCACGGTCACTCGGGACGGTGTAGGCCTCTGATCTTCGGAGGGATTCCTGCTGGAGGTTGGGACCACACGTGGTCCAAAGCACAGGTTCGTAGAACGTTGTGAAGGGGTTGCACTCGACAATAGTGCACGGTACCCAGGGGTCGCGGTTCCTCGTCACTCGTGGGGTCCACTTGCCTCAGCTTCGCTGGGGACTCACGATGGCCTTGGAGAAGTCAGGAAATCTACTTCTTGGGCTGCAGGGACTTCGGACTCCGGCGGGAGCAGCGTAGTTTGCGACCGTCGTTATCGTTTTGGTGCCTGCCAAGCAGGGAGTCACTCCTTGACCCCAAGGGAGATTCTTCAGTCCTCTAATCGTGATGTAGAGCGTCGAAGGTCCAGGATTCAGTTTCAAAGTTTAGTCCAGGGATATCTAATCTTGCTGTGGCAAGGGTTCCCCATTTTAACCAGTAAAACAGGGAGGGACTAACTCTATGACCCCACCTATGGGAGGGTCAAGGGAGGGGGTGGCTACACCCACTTCCCTTTGTCCAGTTTCACGCCAGAGCAGGGGCAGGTAGCCCCTGAGCTGGTTTGAACTGGCATATGCACAGAGGAGCCTTTTGCTCCCCCAGTGCAGGACTTCAAAGCACTCTAAGAGTGCACCCACCCAGCCCCAATACACATTATCCTGTCTGGGGAGGTGGTCACACCTCCCTGCAACAGGAAACCTATTGTCCAGGCCTCCCCTGCCGGAGTTTCGTCCAGCAGCAGGAGGCCAGACTTGTGTCTGTGGCAGCAGCATCCATTTTGTGATGCCAGGGCTTCAGAAAGAAGTTACCGGGTAAGCCAGAGTTAACATGTCTTTCCCTCTAGAAGGGTGGAATGCTACCCCCGCCGCCAGGATTGGCGGGGGGTAGTATTCCAAGATGTTTGACACCAAACACGACATGTTTAGGTGCAGCCATTCCAAAGTTAGCATTTTACCGCGAGGATATAATGCGCTTAAGAGTATATGGTCAGGCTGCACTACAAACAGCATCAGAGATGGTCTCCGAACGCTGCAGAGGGCCCTGCTCATGCAGGGGCACCCTCTCACATAGGAACCATGCACTCTGCCTTTAGGATTGATAAGGCCTGCCTTAGGAGTGACTTATAGGTTTATATGTGTGTATGTATTTAGTGATATAGGTAACCTATATCACAGTAAGGAGTGCATGCACCACCTTACCCAGGCTGCAGTAGCAGACCTGTGGTGTCAGTTTGGATGGCCTTCCAGGGGTGGCATAATACATGCTGCAGCCCCTGGCAGGCCTCTGAGGTACCTATGCCCTTGGTACATAGTATACCATATACTAGGGACTTATAAGGGCACTCCAGATTCCAATCAGAGATGTGCCTAAGGCACATGGAAACCTTTTTACAGAGAAAGCAGATAGACTGGGGCCCTGAATAGCAGGATCCCAGTCCAACTAAGTCATAAACCAGCAAAACACCATAAAAAAAAGTGGGGGCAACCATATAGTCAGATTCCACCTTCCTACAACCGCTCCAATGGATTCTACACGCATAACTTAGCCCCGGAGAGCGGCCAATGGAGCGCTTTTACTTCCGGTGGAAAATTATTCAAATTCCGGCGTTTACCTATGGGCTACAAGAACAGCCCTGGAGTATTCGCTGCACGTGTCGTCTCTTTGTTAGACGGCATTGACCCTGATGCTTGTTCGTACGTTGATGACATTTATCTGACAGACGATGAAATATTTTTGCATCTTTCCCGAGTAGACCGCATTATCCTAGAGTTTGCGGTCATGGGATACAAATTTAATTTTGCCAAATCCCACATTGCTGAATTTACCATTTTGTTCTTGGGCTATGAGCTCAACAATGAAGGTAAGGGCTTAGCCCCCCATTTCTTGGAGAAATGTGCACTTTTGTGCCCTCCTACTACACTGAAAAAGCTTCAGTCTTTGCTGGGTTTTCTGAACTTCGGGCGTACTTACATTCCCGAATATGCCCAGCGTATCAAGCCTCTGTATGCCTTGATACAACCTACATTTTCGAAGTCATGCTGGCTTCCGGAGCATACCTCCATTCTGCAGTCTTTACAGACAGACTTACTTGAGTCTAAATATCTTTTGACTCGTGATAACCACACAAACCTGGTGATTAGAATCATTCCAGAGGCAGTGGGTTTCACTTACTTAACTTTTAACGAAGGTGACACAGTACCTATCGCATACAAGTCACATCTTTACACTTCCGCGGAAATGCGCTTTTCCTCTGTGGAGAAAGTTCTGACTGCGGTGCAAATGGCGATTCTAAAAGAACGCGCACTGGCGCAGGGAAAACGCACGTTGGTCGTAACACCATATCCTGCCCTAGAAACAGTAACAAAGGCAAGTGTTCCGAATTCTAAAGCTTTGCACCCCCGTTGGATACAATGGGCAACCTCTTTGACGTCTCAGGACGTCACCTTCATTTTCGATTCTTCGCTACAGACTCAGGAATTTTTACAGTATGAATTCGTTCATCCTGCTCCTCTGTCTATGCTGCCGCTTGAGGATTACGAATGCGTGATCTACACCGATGGTTCGGCTCAACCGGCCACGGGATCCAAGCACGCTTATTCAGCTGCTTGTGCAATTGTGGCAGGAAGTTTTGTGAACGGCAAGTTCAAGTCTACTGTAGTGCACACTCAGGCACTCGGAGACAGTACTGCACAATTGGCCGAGCTGCGCGCATTGGTGCTTGCGCTTGAGTTCGCTACTCCTGATGTGACCACTCTTATTGTTTGCGATTCTTACTACTGTGTTCAATCTTTCAATGACAATCTGTTCTTTTGGTCACAAAACGACTATAGAGACGCAAAAGGTAGCACTATTAAGCATAAAACGCTTTGGGTTCGGGTGGCAGAATTAAAACAACGTCTGCCCCTCACACAGGTGGTTCACACACTTGGCCATCAGCGGGTGGGCGCACACGCTGAGGGTAACGGTTTGGCTGATGAAGCAGCCAAATCCGCAGTAGTCACGTGTTCAGTTGCAGCAGTTACCAGATCCATGACTAAAATTGATACTGATATTCTTGCGGCTATTGCAGCAACCAAGGAAGGTGCTAATTACCCTAGGGGTTTTCCTTCCAAATATTCTTATCTATTAGGTCCCGAACAGGCGCCTTATGTAACAATACCCGACGTTGGTGATCGGCTGATTCCCAACGCGGACCGCAGGATTTCCTTGATAACTGCAGCACATGAAGGCATGGCTTCAGCCCATGCTGGTGTGTCTGCGAAGGTTTCAATCTTGCAGCAGCGTTACTGGTGGCGTGGTTTGTACAAAGACACCCGTGCTTATGTGCTTGCTTGCAACATTTGTCAACAGATTAAGCCTTCCACGGTTACCCGGCCACCACAGACCCCGCTCTGCATTTCTAACAGGCCCTTTGGGTGTGTTTACCTGGATCACTGCGGTCCCTTTTCTTCAGACACCGCCTATAAATATATCTTAGTGGCGGTGGATTCGTGCACCCGTTTCATCTGGGTCTGGCCACAACGGAGTGCTGACGCTCGAACTGTCATCAGGGATTTGCGTGTCTTTGTGGGAATTTTCGCCTGTGGCACCTTCCATTCGGACCAAGGTCCAGCGTTCGCCTCTAAGGCTTACAAGGTCGCAATGGGGTCACTGGGGGTGCGGGTGAAATTTTCGTCTCCGTATCGGCCTGAGGGCAACTCGATCGTTGAACAAATGAACCGTGACTTAAAGCAATCCTTGACAGCTAGAGTCTTAGGTACTGGCAGGAACTGGTTGGCCCACTTGTATACTGTACAACGTGCACTTAATAATCTCCCTAGAAGACCTCTGGGTGGGCGGACCCCATACGAAATGCTCTTTGGCATAAGAATGTTTGTGCCTGACCTTGATGGTCTAGACATGGTGGCGCAGACCGCCAAGTTTGATGTCGATAACCATTCTGCTATATTACAGGACTTACAAGAAGCCCGAGACAAGCTTACGAATGCACAGTTACCTTCAGCCACAGACCCTGCGTTGCAGATTCCGGTTGCCGGCTGGCTTCCGAAGATTGGCGATCTGGTTCGAGAGAAGGTGGAGAACAAAAAAGAATTTGGCCCCTCTTATCGTGCACCGGTTCCAGTCCTTGGCTTGAAGGGTACTCGTACAGTCATCTTACCACCGCTTCCTGGTCGCAAGGAGAACAGATACATCTCAGTGGAACATGTCAAATTACAACATCTGGCCGATCCTGAATAGTGTTACACCAGCGGTCTCTTGTCCTGCCATTTATCGGACATGTGTTCGTGGCCCTCCTGCCCGAACGGTTACTGATGTTGCAGTTGAGATGGTTAATTTGCCTGACAGTATACTCGAGAACCCAGTCTCCCCCTGCAGCAACGAAAATGAGTATACCTATCCAGATACAGAGTCGGTGGCGCACCTTCCAACAACGCCACTGAGCCCAACACGTTATTCCTTTGACTCGGATTCCACCGCATCACTTGTCCCGTCCAAGTTCAGTATTTTTGTGTCCTGGTTTAGAGACAATTTTTTGATTCCCCCCTGGACATATATCTGGTTGGTGCTATTCCTGATTTTTTTATTCATGTCCATTGGCTTTGTCCCAGTGTTTTTTCTACTCATCAATGGTCACTATTTGCCTGAACGCTCTGCTGTGAACAGTGTTGCTGGAACTTTGGCACCCCATTCTTCCTCTCACATCATGAAGCGTGACCATACATTTGTGAACATTTCGGCATTTCCAGTTGCTGATGGCATCGTATGGGATGCGGTAAATTTTCAAATTCATGGACCGACAGAAATTATTAATGTACCCAGTGTCCTTCGAGTTTCGATGGGTGATGTCGTAAAAAGTAATATTCATTCTGACGATTGGGATGTGCATGCAGTTGAAGCGTTGTTTACTGATTTAAAATATTACGCTGCCTTTGATGCTGAGGATTTGTATATGAATTCTGCCAGTTATGCTGACTTGTACTGTTACCAGCATTGGGGTAATCACTTTATCCATAAACCAAGTGTGCTGCGTGCCCCTTTTAACTATACCCAATGGGAGCATTGTCCAACACCTTTACCTGGCAGCTCCCAGACTCTTCGTAATAAATTCACTTATTTTACAGATTTTAATAGATCGAACCCTGGGTCCTATTATTTTAAATTGAATGCTTCATCCACCCGAAAAATCATGCTGACCCACACCAAATTGCTATATTCGGGTTCCTTTTTGAACGCCTTAGCGGTGGGTGGTTATGAATACTGGACAAACACTGTGGACTTGAAGTCAATCTGGGGCTCAAAGCCCTGGCAGGTGCAGGGCACCGAAGCCTTGCACCGTGCTTGCCTTATCCCGACCCAAATTTTCTTTTTGAATGATTCCAAATATCAAACTACGTGTTGGGGTTTGGCTACGTCTAAACAATTGGGTGCTCCTTCCATTCCTGCATTGTCTTCCTCTCCCAATGACAGCATGCACTTTAATATGTCTCTTGCGGCATTGCAGGCTTTGTTGCAGAATAATTCGTTTAATGTGTCTACGCTTGTTCAGTCTCCCTGGTTGGGTTGGCCCATTTCGTCTAATGCATGCCAACTGCGTTTTCATGACTCAGTCGTGGGCTACAAACAGGACAGACCAGACCCCAGGGTTTCTGGCTCCCGTACTGTCACCACCTATTCTGTTGGAAAATTATGTAAACAATGGTTGCAGCATTCTTCCGTAGACTCTGTTAAACAACATTTGTCCCTCCTGTCAGGCAACATTGATTTGTCCGATTTCCTTTTGGGGCCTCATGGTCCCCGACCAAAGAGATTCATTTATGAAACATATAATGAACTTTGGAAGCTTTCGCAAATTGAAGCTGCTTCCCGTCTGCGGGAAATAGACCAAGCAAATTTAGAAAAGGTGCTTGCCGTTGTTGACAATAGCATTAATACCCTGTCTTCCCGCATTTACACGTTGGAGAATATTGTATCATCTGTTGTCGATATTGTACAGGATGATGTTTCTGTGTTGTATCATGGTCAAAATCAGTTACGTTCAGTTATGCAGTTTGCATGGACTTTGCAGACCCTGAAGTTGGGCAAAGTTCCTTGGCACTTTTTGAACACCTCTGCCTTGTTTCTGCCATTTAATTTAACTGACAAACAAAAGTTCATGTCCATGAAGGATGCGGCTTACACACTGTTACATATTGAAAAGATAGAGCCCTTGCCGTTCTCTGTGGCGGAATTGGATTCTGCTGTATGGCTCGTTCATGGGGTTATCGCTTTGCCTTTTTCATTATTTGAATTTAGTTCGTGCATGAAGCATTTTCCTGTGGGCTGCTTCCAGCCCTTGGGTAGTGCCTTCCTGCATGAACTTTGGTCTCTTCCTTTCATGTACAGATGCCTTAGAGACGGAAAGGAGGTTTTTCTCACGGGGGAGTCTTGCGATTCTACTGTAGGTCACTCCCTTATTTGCAAGCATATTAAATTACACGTTGCTTGTAGCGTTTCCGCACCAAATTTAGCTTGTGTGTTGAAGGGTATTCCTGCTCCTGCTATTTCTCCTACTTTTACCTTGCTTTCTAATGGTAGCTCTTTACTTTTAAATAACGAAAATTGCTGTGGCATGCACGCCGGTATACCCTATATTGTCACAGTTTCACACAGGGTTATTTTCTGCAAGAATGTGCTTTTTCCTCCCCCTCACGACACCATAGATAGTTCCATTTGGCCTTCCATTCCGACCCTGAAGGCAGATTTCAATAAATTGAGCAGAATAAAGGCGCTATTATTGAACCAGGAGGTTATGCTCACATCCGCCCGGGAGACTTTCATTCTCCAGGTGGCGAGTACCCACAGTGAGATTCAGGCCCTTCTGAACACTAACCTCCCACAACATTTTGGTGAATTGATTCATCGTATTTTTAATGCATCTAACACTGAAGGTCTGGTACACTTTTTTAAGGTTGTGGGCTCCGGCCTTGTGACCTCTTTTCAAACTATTTTTGGTGTGATACCGGCTTTTATTCATTCCATTTTTTCCAGCGTCTTTGGTGGCTTCCCATTGATCCTCGCCTTGGCGGCTGGTGTATTATTGTTGGTCTGTTTTCTGCGCAATGGCTGCTCCCCGATGGGTCCTTCTCGACCACGATCGGCTCCAGCTGCTCCGTGACAGGCTCCTCGAGGGTTTCGGTGTACTGTCATTGGCGACGCTGAGTGTGTCCTATACCCTTTCTTCTCGCTTTGCGTATTTCACTTGCGTGCAACCTGTGATGTCTTGCATCCGCTGTCCTTTTTCCTGGACTATGGATTATTGCCTCTCCAATTCGTCTTTGTCAGTTCCGGATTTTGTTCAGTTGATGGGTCCCTTAGAGGCCCATGAACAGGACTGTTCCGCTGCAGGCTATATGACACGTGCGGCTGCACTGGGGATTTTGGCGCAATGGGATATCTGGGCGGCTGCTCAGAATCTCCTACAACAAAGTTTTCTGGAATACCACGCAAGTTGTCCCGCATTGCTTTTGGATGGTCCCCCTGTCGAGGAGCATCCCTGCTGTTTTGATTTAATGGACTGGATGGGGTCAATGTTTTTTGATGCTTCCAATGATGTCCTCTTGGAAGGTGTAGCGTTTTTCTGCACTTACACACTGTTGGATTGACATGGTTTTCACCCTCTGTGCTCTAATGCACTGGATCATTTTTTTCTTCTCCCCCTGCATTGTCGTTCGTTGGGGGCGACGTCCCCTCCTGCCGCCTCTGTTCTGCTCGATTGACTTGGACTCTGTCTTCGTCCTTTGTCTTGGCCGATGGACTGCCCAGGGGAGGGTGTCTTGTGGTTTGTGGCCTCCTGGCCTGCCTTGCTATCTTGGCATTGGCCTGGCTGCCATGATGTCTTTTTGCACACGTTACTCTGGGACGTTGTTCTGTCGACCTCTGCTCTTGCCAAGTTATTTTAGAACTGTCTGCATTTTCTGACTCTCACCTTTTCTCCTGTTCACTTTGGGCTCAGTCTGCAAAACATGTACAAGGTCGAATAACAGCGTCTCCTTGTTCTTGCTGATTTGGCCAGTCCCTCGCACCTAGACATAACATTATGTACAGCTGCCATGGAGATAATTGTGTGCATTTAATATTGCAGTTTGCTCGCTTTTAGGCACTTGGAGAAAACCTTTCCAGAGAGAAGAGCTGTGATTGTCTGCTGATGTAGTTTTGCATCTAGAGACTGAGGTATGGGGGTTCGCTAGTCAAAGCCCAGAGGTCTTCGATTATTATTATAAAACTAGCTTTGAGCACGGGGAGGGTGGTAAGGTCATTTAGCCCTATATCCACTTCTTTATGCAATGCTTTCCCCGTTTGTATTCTATGGAGTTGTAACTATGCTGATTATGTTATTCTTATGCATTTTGCTGATAGTACTGACACGTGTACTGCATCGTAGAGCACGTTAGTAAAATAAATACAATTGACTAAACCGTGTCTCTTATTACGCGCGTTGTGGACAGGTATGAGTGAGTAACGAAAGGGTGTTCTTGCCTCTGCGAGTCCTGAGAGAGAGATACCGTGTTCTGGGTTGTCTAATCATTGATGACATTGGTGCTGATGAGACGCTACAGCTAGCTGGGTTGGGGTGTTAGGTGCTAAGGAGTATGGTTGGCTCACCACTATATTCCGAGGTCCTATTATCCTGGGCATAGCTCTGCATATGAGCAGAATCCCTAAGACAGTGAGACGCTGCTGCATGCATGTAAGCTCATGCCCTGATGTCACCTCTGACGCTGGTGTGTCTGAGTCATTATTGTATTAATCCTGTACCATGGAACTGAGATGTACTGTGCCAATTATGTCAAGCTGTCTGATCGGCCAAATGAATACTGTCTGTGTCAAAGTCTAGAGCCCTTCAGTAATTAGCAAATGTACTTTAGCATAGCAAGGGCAAGGCAGTTGTAACTCTGAAACCTTCATCCCACTGGCAACAGCTAATCATATCTACCTGTACCCCCTCCTGTATGTGTAATCATGCTAAGTGTATCCTCCACATGCTTTTTGCTGCCAGTAGTGTCCAGTATACTGCATCACCGAGGAAGTAAGTCCAAATACATGCCTCAAAGCAAATATGTGACTCGGTACAATTATTCATCTTAGACAAGTACGAATGAGAGAGGATGAGAGTGTGTGAAGTATACGAGAGTCGTGAGATGACCATGCAGTCTAGTGTCAGTGGATGTCAATGCATATGAGTTGCCGGCACAGTGGACCGAGTGAAACACTACAGGTCGTGGGCCTTGGCTTGTCAGACTCTGACGTGTCCCAACAGATCATCACATTAACACTGACGGCATGCTCACTACAAAGCACAGTCTCACATATGCGTATAATTACCTTCACAGTCTGACATCACACCCATCAAGCAAAAGCAGGAGCCATGCAAGAAGCATGCTACAGCAATGCATGACAAAACACACACATGACATCAGTGTGGGTGGGCAGGTATGCACAGTGAGCACGAACTGCAGAAATACACATAAATGACCAAGTAAACAAGGCACAATCTGGACAGTCACACACCCTGCCGAGCCACAATGTCCGAAACATATCAAGTAGGAGTCTACCTGAACAGCAAGGACACACCCACACACTGCACACTGTGCAATATACAATACACACATGTGCTCACATTCACAGACCTGAACACGGTTACAAACACCCACCATTGCCCTGGGTAACACACGTGTGTAGTCGACATTGCCAGAGCGCACACAAACACACCAACACTACCCCAAAGTCACACCCTTCACACCACACATACCGACACCTCCCTAATGCACTCATCGACAGTAAGCCATGTGCCCAGGCACAATCTTCATACCAAGATTGATATACACCTACACTGCTGGCCACTCAGAAAGTAACCTCACACATACCCGCACACTCTGCATATGCTACCTGTCATCCTGTGGCTAGACTCACACCCTGTGCTTTGATTGCACGCTAACATGACACGTATACATCTTCCCAGAGATACCACCAAATACAAGCAGAAAATCCGTGTGACAAAAAGACCTCTTCATCACACACACAAGTAGCACAGTCTGAAAGAAGTGAAATCCCTGCCACGTGTAAGACACATTGGAATGTGACACCAGAAATTGCAATTGTTGAGGTACCATACATGCCATGTGCCTCACTGAACAATGCACACACAGTAACAATTGCAATCAGCAACCACATACACACAACCGACTACAGGAACGATAGCACCCAGCCACAAATTCAATACACATGCGGCAATATTGTACTACACCAGGGACAGTGCTCAATCCGATGTGCATAGTAGTGATACGAGAAGCTGCGCACGCAACGTGTGTGAGTGTATCCTGCCATGGCCAGCAACACTGCCATGGCAAACACAATAGCCAGTACAACCACCACTGTGTCACAGGGAGTAGTGTGAGGGTGCCTAACATTCAAACAGGACGCCAGTCCGACTCGTTGCTGTCTGAGTGCCACGGGACAGTTGGAGTTCCGCCCATGAGAGAGAAGCACTACCGTGGAAGACACACATGTGGCATGTGAAGCGGGAGGGCTGCTTGGGCCATGTGTGTGGGTGGCATGGGTAGGTGCACACATGCAATGTTTAGACAGACTGTGTGGGTAGGATTCCGGAGGGGTAGATTATCACTGTGTTGGGCATTTGGAACGACCACCTGTCTGGGAATGAATGTGAACTCGTGTGGGAACAACATGCGGGCACACGATCAATGCAGCATCAGGTGTAGACGTTAGCCCCCACTCTGGGGACTTGCTGGATACTGCTGTGCGTCTGCCAGTCCCTTGCCAAGGCACTTACATCCCCTGTCCTCCAGGTGAGCACCCTACATTGTCCACCTGCACAGGCCACCCAGGGCACGGGATGGCAGTGGAGCTTGGTGGGTGGGAGGTCATGGCGCCGTTCTCCTGCACACATCTTGTATGGAACACATTCACAGTGTGCAGCAGGGCACAATTCCTACATGAGAAGTGTGGGGCCGCTGGCGTCACGACACGAAGTGATGTCACGAAAGCTGGCTTGCACTGTCAGACTCGTCACCGCCCCTCGCTCACCCCTTAGATGCGGTTGCATCAGATTAGCCAGCGCGTGAGCAGCAGCTCCGATCTCGCACCAGAGAGGCCAAAAACTGAATGTGTGGACCCATTTGCTCCACTGATTGAGCTTGCGGTGAAATAAGTGGGGGGACGCCGTCCAGCAGCGTGGTACCCCAAATTGATCCCTGGACAACAGAGACAATGCATGACAGTCTCCGTAGTCCGGGTACACCACATGCAAAACACAGAAGCTGTAGCTGCCCTAGCGGGCCAGGACGCAAACAACAACCCAGACGAAAAGTACACCCACCCCGGCGCGCATAGTCATCACATCCGCTGACATTGACAAGGGACCCATGGAGTGAGAAATGTGCCTCAGGGTGACGGCCCTCCGAGCCATCCCCCGCCAACGAGTGTCCTGCAACTCACACATATCGCAAAGCCAATAGGACACCTTGCCTGCCTAGGGCTCGAGTCGGGGTACCAGGCGGTTGTCCAGCGTCACCCCACTTATTTCCCCGCGAGCCCGAAATTCGTTGCAAATGGAGCCGCACATTCACTCTTCGGCCTCACTGGGGTGACTTAGGAGCAGCTGGTGCATGCGCTGCCTCCTCTGATGCAATCGCATCTAAGGGGTGGGCGAGGGGAGGCAATGAGTCTGACGGTGCAAGCCACCTTTCATGATGTCACTTCCTGTCGTGACGTCAGCGTCCCCCCACTCCTTTTGTCAGGACTCGTGCCCTGCTGGTGTCAGTTGTGCCACTTTCAAGGGGGGTGGAGTAAGGGTCTGGAATGTCAGCATGTGATTGGCCCAGTTGAAGGGCCAGCTTGCCTGGGGAGGACAACTATAGGACAGTCTGGTGTAGACCACCCACGCGTACATGTAGTCCCTCCATGAACAATGTCACCTGTGGCAAGGTGATGTCATGGGCAATGAAGTCATCATGGAGAGCTGTCTGCCCCACGCACAGATGCCGCACAAGCTCTACAGAGCCAGCTCTCAGGGCGGCAGGGGTCACATGTGCTGGGGCAGCTGTGTCTGGTGTGAAGGACACCCTATCCTATGCCCTTGTTCCGACACGTGTTGCACCAGTGGGAGTAGATGGGAGGGCGGGCATTGGCCTCTGCGTGGCTGAAGAGGAGCCAGAGTACACGTCCCCTGTGCTAGCAAACATGGACGCATCACCTCCCACCTCAGGTGACGCTGAAGTTGGCATCTCGGCCTGTGATTCACCCAGCACACGTCTGGCCCCTCCGAGGCACTGGTCACATCTGTCTCACTCAGCTCCTGTGCAGCTGCTTCATCCGATGCCTCACCACTGTTGTCCGTCCCCTGTCCCTCAGCACCCACGGGATACGCAACATGAGAGAGTGCGAGGTGGCTCACTCATTTGGCATCAATTAACCAGACCTGTGCAAGGGAAGCAGCACAGAACACTCCCAAATCCACATGTAGCACGATACCTGTGCAATTGTTTTCAGCCACCACAATCCCAAAGTAATGGCTGGAGTACAGTATATGAAGCCGCAGATAAGTGGCACATGTGTTGTGCACATAGAACAACACACAGCCTGTGTCACCGTGCGACCATGGCCACAAATCGCAGTGTGCACACCCACTGTCCTGATGGTGGTAAGGATCACCACTGCCCAATTAGGCCAAGGACACACCTGCATGGAGCAGAATGGGACACCACTCACACAGACTGCAACATGCCAGTCCACAATGGTACTGGGCTCATGCCATCCAGCTGTCGTTTGCACGAGCACAACTGATGTTGCACAGTGTGCAGGATGTGTATGTACCAGGAATATGAGGTGAGTCCTCGCACACATATGTCCGAACAAAATCAGAGTATGCACAGTGCCTCTTACATACATGTGATTTGCCACTCAAGCCTACCACTGGTTGTTCCTGAGGGCAACGACTCCGTATGCATTGACGATGCAGAGTGCACAAATTACATCTTGACCCTCAGGAATCGCATATGCATGTCAGATGCACCCAGCACAGAGTACACTTACAACCCACTGCATCTCACAACCGACATCACATTGCCCAGATTATGTGTAGGCTGTGGACACATGCTGCCTCTCCCAGCAAAAAGCACAATCCCACAATACTGTACACTAGCTTGCTGCTGATGCCACTACAAACGTGCATCCGGCACAGGCTGTGTACAGCGCCGTTCCAACCTGACAATACGAGTGGGAATCCCTCGATTCGTCTCCGCAACGTAGTCGCTCATCCGGCAGATGACGTCACACCCTTTGTGGAATTGGCTGCACTGTCGGTTACACATACACAGAGGCATCGACTTGGATGCAATGGCTCATCACAAGGCTGTGGGCTGGACGACCTCCAACAGCAGGGATGGTACACATGGGGGTTGGTATATCACACATACACCTCTCAACATCACCCACATCCACCATTGACAGTGGAAGGATGCTGACTCATCCTAAATAGTCTGAGATGTAAAACTGAGCCAAGTAGCAATCGGACATGGCATGACAGCATGTGTACACCACACGTGAATGCATGCTGGTGGGAGTGTGTACACAGTACCTGTCCATCCCAACCACATGCAGGATGCCTGCACATTGAGCTATGTGTAGCCTGCCAACATCTACTGTCCATTGTCAGGTAGACCAACACATAGATGACAAGGTAACACATATTTGTGGGTGGACTCACTGTGTCCAACACTGCACAGCCCTCAACGTACTCGCCCTGTGATTGGCTCACCCCGCAAGGGGGTCACATTCAGTGCCACTATCTCTCACACATCCCTATCACAATGCCTGGAGTGTTCACTCGACAGGGCTGAGTTAGCGCATTTCCGGAGAGTTGTGAACAATAGACACATGTAACCCACTGTTCAGTCAGTGTTCTACCCTTCTCGGATTGGGCGGTCAATGTGCAGCCCAGGTCTGCAGGGACTGAGAAGGCAAGCAGGGACCCAGCCAGCCATTCACACAAGCAATAACTGGCCTGAGTCCTGCAGTGCCAAGTGGCTGCGTCACTGGATGTCTGACACGAAGATGCCATGTACCACCACTCGGGGGTGACATGCATGTGAAAGTGCCATGGAGCCTACGTACCCCTTCCACTTGTAGTGAGCATGGTAAGCAGTGCATGTTAGAACCCCACAGGCTCTGACTCATAGTGCTGCGGATCAACGACATGTGTGTCCCCCACATGCACTCACACACACACACTGTAGTTGTCTTTCACACACTGCTGTTGCTGAATATGGAGTTGGGCAGTGTGCATGTGGTTCGGAATCCAGGATTGCCCGCTCCTCGCAGGTGAATGGACCTGGACATATCTTCGGAGTCGTCGACATGAAGGTGGACAGGTGGCAGCATCAGCAGGTGTTGTAGAGGGATGGCAGGCAGCAGTCCCAGGAAGGTGTGGTGTTGCCGGTCTCCCTCCAACACTCATATAGCACCCTGGGCCTGTTTCAGTGGGTCCAAGCTGCTGCTATTGGTGTACCATGTCTGCCTACTTCAATTGCACCCAATGGCCTGCTCCGAGCTGTCCAGGTACGCTTACCTCCACAGTCGGACACGCATGATGCAACCGCGAGGGTCCTATGGGTTTGCTGCAAGGGCATGGTCCATGGCGGGCACAGTCCGCTGGTGCCATGTGGAATCCACAGTCTAATGTGCGTCATGCATTGGCAGGCGTGGACATGATTAGTGTGTGGGAGCATGTCCACACCAGACAGGGCCACCTCATGCTGTGTGCATAGGCCTTGACGGACAGTGCACAGCCTCCACATGTCTGTTGCCACATCATGAGTTACACATTAGCATGTGATGTGCATATGCACACACATGCCATAGTTCACAATGTTCGTCTCCCACTTGGCACGTGCAACGTGACGTGTCACTTGTGATGTGTATTTGCATCCACACAGATGTCTCATCATGGAGTCGTCAATGTGTACACCTGTCCATGTGTGTGGGAGGTGTTATTCGTACAGTGCAGTACATTGGGTTTACTAGGGACAACAGTGACTGTCTCATTTCCGGTTTAGCATTTGGACCCACTTGTTTGTGCCGCTCTGCCTGTGTACATTGTGTTGTTTGTGTGTGCCATACTCACCCAGCCTCGGAATCTGTGTCAGGCACTGCTGCCAGGTATATTGCCGTGGTGTGGCTGCTACCCACATATGCATTGTGTAATCATCCTCATGCCTTCCAAGCTATTATGGCCTAAGTCCCCATGTGCATGCTCATAGCAATGGTTTGTGTCAGTGGTCATTGTTGTTGGTTAGGGGACATGTGTGAGAGTATTGTAGCTGTGCTATCCCAACTTGTCAGCTGTTCTGTGAATCTATTGCTTGGACAGTCATTATTGTTTTGTGTATGTGGAAATGCCATGTGGCGTGTTGCTTTGACATGTGTCCACTTCCATCTTTCCTAGGAGGAGGCCAAACATACATCGCCCCTACCAATTGCTGGCAGACATGGAAGATGTGGAGGTAATCCGGAAATTCCGTCTGGACCGACTCACCCTGCATCACTTATGTGCCTTGTTGGAACGCCACCTTCGTCCTCGCAGGGTGTATCCAACTGCATTCACCCCCACGGCTAAGGTGATGGCTGCACTGCATTTTTTCGCCACCGGATCCTTCCAACACACAGTGGGCAGTGGAGGTGGGATGTCCCAGCCCATGTTCAGCCTGGTGCTACGGGATGTCCTGTCAGCAATGATGCTGTACAGGAACCGATACATCCGATTCCCCAGGGCTCGTGATTTGGCGGCAGTGAAGGGTGCTTTCTATGCACTTGGACGCATCCCCCACGTTGTTGGTGCAATTGATTGCACACATGTTGGCCTTGTTGCACCACAGGCCTTGGAGCACATCTATAGGAACAGGAAACATTTCCACTCCCTGAATGTGCAAGTGGTGTGCCTGGCGGACATGATAATCACACACGTGTGTGCGAAGTTTCCCGGATCCGCCCATGACTCGCACATCATGCGCAACAGTATCCTTCCACGTCTGATGACCAATCTGCAACAGGACCGTGCATGGATTGTTGGTAAGTATGCATGCCCGTCTAGCGTGCTGGGTGTGATATGCTGTCTCGTATCCTGTTGGAATTGCAACGCATCTCTGTGTTTCTCACACCCAGGTGACTCAGCATATCTTAACGGTGCTTGGCTGCTGAGCCCATTACGTCATCCTCGGACACCAGTTGATGTCCGATACAATGAGGCACATGGGAGGGCCAGACGTGTGGTGGAGCGGACGTTTGGACTCCTGAAGTCCAGATTCAGATGCCTGGACCGCACCGGGGGTGCACTGGCGTACTCCCCACCGAAGGTGTGCCAGATAGTTGTGGCATGCTGCAGGCTACACAATCTGGCTATTCGCAGGCAGATCCCCCTGATAGTGGATGACGGGGATCAGCCAGGGCCCCCGCCTGCAGACCAGGACGGGTCCAGTGACGAGGACAGCGGAGAGGAGGAAGCTGTGAATGTGCGTCAGCAGCTCATCGCCCGCTACTTCACTTGACGGTGAGTGTCCATGTCCGACGCCTGATGTTGCTGTAGTTGTGTTCGTGTATGTGTGCTTTGTCATGGCGGGCGATTGTTCACTGAGTGCTGTGTGGCAATGGTCCATGTCCAGGGTAGTATGCCACTGACAGTGGCTGTGGCATTGTGCCCTGTTGCTCTGTGAGATGTGTGTACATTCCTTGCAATTGATGACAAGTACTGTGTGATGGGTGTTTGACACACACATTCTATGTACTCTTGTTCTGTTTTTCCCCCCTAGGTCCCTACAGCCTCTCCTGGCCTATCGACATGCCACACTCCAGATGCATTTCTGATCATAGTGACGGTTGCACATCCTTGATTAACCCCTTCGATGCTCGTGACGAGCTCAGCTCGTCATGCTGCGCGGTCGCGCTGTGCGCATGACGAGCTGAGCTCGTCATGACCACACCCGCGATCGGAATGTCCAGCACACGAGCGGAATTCCGATCGCGGTCAAGGGGTTAAACACAGAGCCGATACAACAGAATGTGATACAGGTGTATTTATTTAAAGCAGTGACATGTGATTGTGTGCAAGGTGATCACAAAAGTGGTGCATGCTGTAACACAGAGTTGACGGTCATGACCGCGTGATGGTCAAGGTGTACCCATGTTGTTCTATGTCCACAGTCCAACAGACACATGCCATTCACATGGCAGTGTGGGGTAGGATCGTAGTCCAAGTGAATGCAGTAGGTGGTCTCCGTGGCTGGCTGACTCACTGGCGTTTGGAGCGTGCGAAGTTCTCTCTGGACACCTGTTTCCTCTTTGGACGGCCCCTTCCACGTTTGGGAGGGGGGGGTTGTGTTGGTGGGCTGCTGGTGGTGGCTGAGGAATGCCCACTCGCTGTGGATGCAGGGGAACTGGATGTTGTACGTCCCTGCGCCCCAGCAGGTGGTGGCGGAGGTGGTGTAGCTGGCCTTGATTGGTCCCTCATCACCACCACTAGCTGGCCCATCAGGTCCACGAGTTGGTCCATACGGGTCACAAATTGGCCCATATGGGTGTCCATGGACCTCAACACCCCAAGGACTTCCCGCGTGTCTGCAGATGACCTGGCCCATTGTCCTTGGGCCTCGTCATAGGCCTCAAGGACTCTGGCGATTTGCGGCAGGGCTTGGCTCCCAGGCTCTGTTGGCATTGGCCTGAGCCTGCTCCTCCCACCAGAACTGCTGCCACCGACCTGCCCACTCGCCACATTGGTCACCCCAGCCCTCGGTCTGGCTCCCAGGTTCGAGCCCGACTGCCGTACCACCCCTTGCGCAGGCTGAGTTGTCAGGGAGGGCCTGGTGGCGGTGGTGGTGGTGGTGGTTGCGGCGGCGGTGGTGGTGGCCGCACTGACCGTGGCAGCAGGGGTCTGGGACTGGTCACCAGCCCTGGGTGATGGGTTGGTGGGTAGGGGGGGGCCTGGGGAGCGGTGGAGCCCTGCCACACCAGATGTGCCTGCTCGGGAGTCCTCGTCCGAAGAGTTGTCCAGGTCTTCCACATCCGTGAGTCTGGGTCGGGGGCTTGTGGACTGGCTGTGCCGGCTGCTGTCTCCCTCTCCAGCATCGAGCAGTTCGGCACCTGTGGGGCAGATGAGATAGGTTATTGTGTTACACCTTGCAAAGTCTGTATTAGTTGTCTGACATTCACAGTTTGTGCACTGTTGTGCCCAGATTTCACAGATGCGTGTGTGTGGATGTACAATGTGTGTATGCGTGGGCAAGGCAGTGAAATTGTGTGATGTGATCATATGGCATGTGACGGATTTGGGATGCCAATGGGTGTGTGTTGTTGTACACCTACATGTAGTTGTTTAGGTGTTTACGGGGTACAGCCCCATCAAGGCTTTAGTGATGAAATATGGTTTTGGGGGTCAAAGGAAACGCTTAGAAACGCAGATTGAAAATGGGGTACAGCCCCATCAAGGCTTTTGTGATGAAATATGGTTTTGGGGGTCAAAGGAAATGCTTAGAAACGCAGATTGAAAATGGGGTACAGCCCCATCAAGGCTTTTGTGATGAAATATGGTTTTGGGGGTCAAAGGAAACGCTTAGAAACGCAGATTGAAAATGGGGTACAGCCCCATCAAGGCTTTTGTGATGAAATATGGTTTTGGGGGTCAAAGGAAACGCTTAGAAACACAGATTGAAAATGGGGTACAGCCCCATCAAGGCTTTTGTGATGAAATATGGTTTGGTGGTACATAATGTGACTTTTGGGTGCGGAAGGGGACATGTTTGGCCACACGACACTACAGGGACAAAGGTGTGTGTATGTCTGACACAGCCATACAAAAGGGGATGATGGACGGAACGTTTGAGCCAATCAAACACTCACCCCCAGTCAACTGATCTGGGTTTAATCCATCATCAAAACACAGCCAGCATATCTGCTCAGTGTTGTCCTTTCGTGACATTACACTGCAAGCATTGTAGTGAGTGAGTAATGTTTGTGTGCCACACAACGTATTGCAGATGGGACAATTCCTTGGTGTGAGTGCTACCCTCAGCCATGTGCAGCAATGTAGTGCTCTTGGGGTGTTGACTATATTAGGTATGTTGTACATCACAGTGTGATGTGCGCATCAGTCACTGCAGACACATTTGTGGTCATCGGCAGGGATCTTTGCTGCCCTGCTGTATATGGGTCAGCTGTTTTGATGATATACCTCTCATGACACTGGGGCTGAGTGATGAGATGGGTGACATCTTGAATGTGCATTGTGTAGCTGTGGGGTTCATGGGTCGTGTGGTGTATGTGACATTACTGGGGTTCCACTCTGTTACATTGCGACAAGATAGACTTACATGGGTGATATTGTACAATGTAATTGGAAATGCAGCCACTACTACACGGACTATACTTCGATGGTGTTGCTGATGTGTGTGATGAGTGGCACAGTGCACGCCATGTGGGTCAGTACTCCAGTGAGACTTGTGCATACAGACGTGACTCCTTACGTGTAGCTGTATTTGAGATGGCTCATGTGGGCAATGAATCTGTATTTCATGTCCGTGTGCACATGGGTCACATGATTATGACTGGGAGCAGTGCTACCTCTTCCTGTGCTACGTGACATGTGCCCATTGTTATTCGTAGGACTGTCCTCATTCCTACAGACACCCCGCCCTGTGCAGTAGTCTTCCTACTTGTTAGTTTGGAGGGAGCAATGCAATGTCTGCCACATGGGTATGAGAGGAAGGTGTGCTCCATCTTGCTGGTCTGTGGGAGTGGGGGCCGTGTGGCGAGTTGTGGTAATGGGTTATCAGCCCCGGACACCCCTCCATGTGATGAGCCATATGTACCTGTCGGGTGAAGGTGTGCACTGCTATGGCTGGCACATGGGTGTGTGTAGTGCTCCTTCTTGCTGCGCTGTGGGACTAGGGGCCTGGTGGGTGTTGTGCTATGGCAGTCCCCCCTCCGACCCACGGACTTTGTGTTAGGGCTACTTACCTGTTACTCGTTGGTTGGTGCACCTATGGCTGACACATGAGTGTGGGTGTGGGCGGTGCTCCTTCTGGCGCATCTGAGGTACAAGGGGACCTGGTGGGGGTTGCGGTGCTGGCTGACTGTACACATGCCCCCATGGTTTTGTTGGTTGTTAGCTTTGGGCTTAGTGTGTGTGAGTGTCTGTTGCATGTGTGTGAGATGTGTTGTGGATTGTGTACTGGACAGGGGGTTGTTTGGGCCTCGGTGCTATGGCATAGTGGTGGTGCATGTGAGTACATAGCGGTGTGCTAGTATACATTTGTTTGTACTTACCAGCCTCCACTCCCCCTGGTAGTCCGGTGAGACTCTCCGGATGTAGGATGCCTCGCACCTTCTCCTCCCACGCCTTGAAGGTCTTGAATAGCGCGGGATTTCCTCCGCCAGTCCTGTCAGCCAGCTGTCGATTCTTGGCCTCCTTCTTCCTGACCACGCTTTTCAGGTCGTGCCACCTCTTTGTGATTTCTGCCCGGTTGCATGGCACATTCCCAACTGCATTCACCTGGTCTACGATCCTGCTCCACATTCTGTTTCTGGTGGCTACTGGTGTCTGTTGGACCTGGTTCCCATAGATTTGTGGGTGCACCTTGATGATCTCGTCGACCATGACCGTCAGCTCAGTGGCAGTGTACTTTGGCATTCTTTGGCTTGCCATGGTGTGTGGTGTGGTATTTGTGGTGCTTGTGTGGTGGGTGTGTGGTGTGTGGTGTGCAGGGGGTTAGTGGTGCCGGTGTTTAAGTGGTAATGGTGGTGGTGGTGGTGATGTGTGTGATGTGTGCGTGCGTGTAGTATGCTGCTTTCGTTTGTGGGTCTCTGTGTTCTCTGGTGTCGTCTTGTCTTTGTAGTGGTGCAAGGGATTGTGGTCTGTGAAGGGGCTGCTTTTGTACTTACCTATGTGGGTGTGTCATGATGCTCTGTCGTTTTCAGGTGTGTTGTGCGTGGTGTTCTGGGATTTGTAGTTTTTTTGTTTTTCCAGGGGGGATGAGTCTTTGGGATGTGTTCTGTGTTTGGGTTTTTGGGCGTAGGTTGCTGTGTGGACTTGTTGGCCATGTTGTGTGTGTTTTTTTTGCTCCGCAGTGCATTTCCGTGCACGGACGTGGCCGCAAGGGTTTCCGCAGTGTCAGTTTTCATCACTGTTGTTTACGGTAGCGGGCGGGGAATATGTGTATTTTCCGCGCACATGTCGGGGTGATCATAATTCCACGGCCGGTTTCTCGCTCGTCAGTGCGGGCGGTTTTGGGTTGTCGTGCGGGTTTGCGTCCGAGGCGGACGGATTGTCTTGTTCTCGGAGATGGCCGGGCGGTATTTTGTGTGTTTTTAACGCCGCGGGCAGAGTTCGCTTCGCGACATCATGATTGCTCGGTTGGTATTCACACGGTGTAGGCGGGCGGTTTTTTAAGGCTATGGTAGATGGCGGGTTTTTTACCGCCGG
The DNA here is from genome assembly GCA_963921515.1 of Calotriton arnoldi. NCBI lineage: Eukaryota > Metazoa > Chordata > Amphibia > Caudata > Salamandridae > Calotriton > Calotriton arnoldi. The sequence continues at coordinate 14,556 of CAWUFW010021965.1, read as the reverse complement.
TTATCGTAATGGACACCTTAGTCTGATCAAACATAATTTACTATGGGGTTTTATTTTAAGACCCTATTTTCTATGTGAGGGTGTTTTGTGGTACCATTGGTTGTCCGTGTGTGGTGCTGGATTTTCTCCAGTTCTGAACTGGAGTACATTTACTGCTCTCTTGGGTCCTTAATGGCTGTAGTAACTTTAGAAGTGCAGGGCCTGATTCACAAAGGACCTCCGCACTCGTGGCGGAGGCCCCACAGTCATGGGGCGCAAACTCAACAATGACAATTCTCACTGGGGAGATTCTGCCCGGAGTGCACAAACTCCCCCACAACTGTAGGGCCTCTGCTACAAGTGCAGAGCCCCTTTCTGAATCATGCCAGCAGTTTGTGAAGAGGAATGTGCCTACTCTTTTGTGTGTGGGTCAACGTCCCTTCCTAACCATATCTTAACCTCTCCTTTTTCCTCCCAAGTGCCCCACCTTTTTTGGAGTAAGTATGCCCCATTTATTCAATCACTCCTCCCTGGTTTCTTCCACATTTACTACTAAGCAGTGAGCTTACATATGTCAGGAAAAGGTAGGAGAAGTGGGGGAAGAAATTTACACTCATAGGTTTGTGAATAACATTTTTTGATACTTTAGTAGAACTATTGTAGTACTATACACGTACAACAAAATGCAGTTTGTGAATAGGCCCATAATGTGTATCATCCACTAGGTTCTCTAAGTCCATGCTATTAAGCATTGAGAAGTCTGATTGAAATACGTCTGTGGAAACAATAAACTTATTTGATCAGAAAACCACAATAGATATCGACCAACACTGTTGCAAAAAGGCTTACAATTATAATCCCAGAAGTAAGAGATAGGTACTATGTAGGGCATATCAAAAGCAGTAATATCATTGTGGTTTTAATGTTGCAAAATGGCTGGCCAACACTGATGTCCTATCAGTCTGTGAACTCAGTGCCCAGAAGATCTTTGATTCTGTGGATTATAGTTTTGAATTTTATGCCCTCCACTGTTTGTCCTTTGCATTGTTCTGTCCTATTAGAAAGCAGAGTCCAGGCTCACAATCAATAGCATCTCCACAAATAATTGCACAAGACATGCTAGCCATTGTAGTCCCTGCTCAGTTGAACAAATAATGAACTCAGACAGACTTGGAAACCAAACAGTTTAAAATACACTAACAGTGGAGCATGGAGCAGTTCTAACCATCCAACTGGGGTCTATCTCCTCTTCATTCCATATGCTCAATGGAAGGCGTGCATGAAAGTGACCTTTTCAGGCTGTTTATTGGTGGAGAGACGGTGCAATGAATAGTCTGGAGGCCAAACCCAGGAAAGATCCGCTGAGTAGCTGGGAGAGGCTGGCCTGGTATATGATGTCCACTTATGTAAGTGGGCACCCTGCACCAGTCCAGACAACCCTTATGGTCATTTAAGAGGTCTTAAACAACCTTAGAAAGCTCTTTAAGTGGTAGCTGTGGAGAGCAGCTTTCAGGCTTAGTCCAGAAGAAGTGTAAAGCAGCTTGTTTTACCAGATTGCAATCTTATATGTATAGATTAAGTGAAAATGAACCACACAATGTATTTATAAAAATATGTATTTATTATATAACACTCACTAATACATACAAATATCTCCTACCCGGAGATATACACAATGCACACAATACTTTGCATGGAAATCAGGTAAAAAGCACAGAATACACAGTGGACCCCAGGGGGAGACCGAACCATATACTTAGAAAGTGGTATAAGAATCACGACTCGTGTCAAGACAAGGTCGAGAGGACGTAGAAGTACTGGGGACCCAAGAAACCACCCAAGGTAAGTAGATAGGGACCCCACGGAGAGCGTGTACAGTGTAAGAACACGACTGTGTTCTCCGTACAAATCAACGTGTAAGTCGCGGTTGCAATTTTAAAGATTAAGGACCCTTCCTAGTGGACCCTGAAGAAATCCAGTGGAAGACAGAAGGTTGAAGGGCCACCCCACCCGTGGATACCCTAGTGCCCACATTACATACACCAGGGAAACCGGATGCATTGGTGTGAAGTAGTGTCGGAAACTGCTGTCGAACCCAATGGAGGACTTCAGGAAAGTGCTGCTGCTGGAAGAGGAGAAATTGTCTGGTGGAATCCAAAGGTGGATTCTAGTTGAGAAGTACCTGCAAGCACAGGGGACAGAGTCTATGTCACTCAGGAGTGACCCGGAGACCTGGAAGACGAATGCCCACCGATGTCGGGAGTTGCAGGAGAGTTGACGGTGACCTTAACTCTGCAGCTGTGAGGACCAGGCGATGCTGTGGAAGACCAGGACGATACAAAAGGGGATGATGGACGGAACGTTTGAGCCAATCAAACACTCACCCCCAGTCAACTGATCTGGGTTTAATCCATCATCATTCTTTAGCTCACTCCACCACCCCAGTTCAGACATGGCCATATGCAAATCAGTCTGACCCTGTGCCTCATGGGAACAGTCCAGCCCGAACTGCCAAGCCATGTCTTCCCTGGACCGGAAACATGCATCCTAGGACCGGTCTGGTATTTCAGCCGTCATCAGCCAGGCTTGCTTGAATCCAGTGGCAAAGTGAGCAAGGGACCCACGTCTGGGCATACCCCCGCCAACTTAGGGCGACCAAAGCGATACAAAAGGGGATGATGGACGGAACGTTTGAGCCAATCAAACACTCACCCCCAGTCAACTGATCTGGGTTTAATCCATCATCATTCTTTAGCTCACTCCACCACCCCAGTTCAGACATGGCCATATGCAAATCAGTCTGACCCTGTGCCTCATGGGAACAGTCCAGCCCGAACTGCCACGCCATGTCTTCCCTGGACCGGAAACAAGCATCCTAGGACCGGTTTCTGGCATTTCAGCCGTCATCAGCCAGGCTTGCTTGAATCCAGTGGCAAAGTGAGCAAGGGACCCACGTCTGGGCATACCCCCGCCAACTTAGGGCGACCAAAGCGATACAAAGGGGATGATGGACGGAACGTTTGAGCCAATCAAACACTCACCCCAGTCAACTGATCTGGGTTTAATCCATCATCATTCTTTAGCTCACTCCACCACCCCAGTTCAGACATGGCCATATGCAAATCAGTCTGACCCTGTGCCTCATGGGAACAGTCCAGCCCGAACTGCCAAGCCATGTCTTCCCTGGACCGGAAACAAGCATCCTAGGACCGGTTTCTGGCATTTCAGCCGTCATCAGCCAGGCTTGCTTGAATCCAGTGGCAAAGTGAGCAAGGGACCCACGTCTGGACATACCCCCGCCAACTTAGGGCGACCAAGCGATACAAAAGGGATGATGGACGGAACGTTTGAGCCAATCAAACACTCACCCCCAGTCAACTGATCTGGGTTTAATCCATCATCATTCTTTAGCTCACTCCACCACCCCAGTTCAGACATGGCCATATGCAAATCAGTCTGACCCTGTGCCTCATGGGAACAGTCCAGCCCGAACTGCCAAGCCATGTCTTCCTGGACCGGAAACAAGCATCCTAGGACCGGTTTCTGGCATTTCAGCTGTCATCAGCCAGGCTTGCTTGAATCCAGTGGCAAAGTGAGCAAGGGACCCACGTCTGGGCATACCCCGCCAACTTAGGGCGACCAAGCGATACAAAGGGGATGATGGACGGAACGTTTGAGCCAATCAAACACTCACCCCCAGTCAACTGATCTGTGTTTAATCCATCATCATTCTTTAGCTCACTCCACCACCCCAGTGCATATGGCCATGTCTGAACTGGGGTGGTGGAGTGAGCTAAAGAATGATGATGGATTAAACACAGATCAGTTGACTGGGGGTGAGTGTTTGATTGGCTCAAACGTTCCGTCCATCATCCCCTTTGTATCGCTTTGTTCGCCCTTAGTTGGCGGGGGTATGCCCAGACGTGGGTCCCTTGCTCACTTTGCCACTGGATTCAAGCAAGCCTGGCTGATGACGGCTGGAATGCCAGAAACCGGTCCTAGGATGCTTGTTTCCGGTCCAGGGAAGACATGGCTTGGCAGTTCGGGCTGGACTGTTCCCATGAGGCACAGGGTCAGACTGATTTGCATATGGCCATGTCTGAACTGGGGTGGTGGAGTGAGCTAAAGAATGATGATGGATTAAACCCAGATCAGTTGACTGGGGGTGAGTGTTTGATTGGCTCAAACGTTCAGTCCATCATCCCCTTTGTATCGCTTTGTTCGCCCTAAGTTGGCGGGGGTATGCCCAGACGTGGGTCCCTTGCTCACTTTGCCACTGGATTCAAGCAAACCTGGCTGATGACGGCTGGAATGCCAGAAACCGGTCCTAGGATGCTTGTTTCCGGTCCAGGGAAGACATGGCTTGGCAGTTCGGGCTGGACTGTTCCCATGAGGCACAGGGTCAGACTGATTTGCATATGGCCATGTCTGAACTGGGGTGGTGGAGTGAGCTAAAGAATGATGATGGATTAAACCCAGATCAGTTGACTGGGGGTGAGTGTTTGATTGGCTCAAACGTTCCGTCCATCATCCCCTTTTGTATCGCTTTGTTCGCCCTAAGTTGGCGGGGGTATGCCCAGACGTGGGTCCCTTGCTCACTTTGCCACTGGATTCAAGCAAGCCTTGCTGATGACGGCTGGAATGCCAGAAACTGGTCCTAGGAGGCTTGTTTCCGGTCCAGGGAAGACATGGCTTGGCAGTTCGGGCTGGACTGTTACCATGAGGCACAGGATCAGACTGATTTGCATATGGCCATGTCTGAACTGGGGTGGTGGAGTGAGCTAAAGAATGATGATGGATTAAACCCAGATCAGTTGACTGGGGGTGAGTGTTTGATTGGCTCAAACGTTCCGTCCATCATCCCCTTTGTATCGCTTTGTTCGCCCTAAGTTGGCGGGGGTATGCCCAGACGTGGGTCCCTTGCTCACTTTGCCACTGGATTCAAGCAAGCCTGGCTGATGACGGCTGGAATGCCAGAAACCGGTCCTAGGATGCTTGTTTCCGGTCCAGGGAAGACATGGCTTGGCAGTTCGGGCTGGACTGTTCCCATGAGGCACAGGGTCAGACTGATTTGCATATGGCCATGTCTGAACTGGGGTGGTGGAGTGAGCTAAAGAATGATGATGGATTAAAACCAGATCAGTTGACTGGGGGTGAGTGTTTGATTGGCTCAAACGTTCCGTCCATCATCCCCTTTGTATCGCTTTGTTCGCCCTAAGTTGGCGGGGTATGCCCAGACGTGGGTCCCTTGCTCACTTTGCCACTGGATTCAAGCAAGCCTGGCCGATGACGGCTGGAATGCCAGAAACCAGTCCTAGGATGCTTGTTTCCGGTCCAGGGAAGACATGGCTTGGCAGTTCGGGCTGGACTGTTCCCATGAGGCACAGGGTCAGACTGATTTGCATATGGCCATGTCTGAACTGGGGTGGTGGAGTGAGCTAAAGAATGATGATGGATTAAACCCAGATCAGTTGACTGGGGGTGAGTGTTTGATTGGCTCAAACGTTCCGTCCATCATCCCCTTTTGTATCGCGTGGAAGACCAGGAGCCATTCAAGAGCTGTCCCACGTTGGATGTCGAGAGTTGAGGGGTCGGTATCCGTCCGGAGCACCAACAAGCCTTGGCAACTGCAATCAACGTAGAAGTCGAAGAAGGTGCAATGTCGGGACCAGCAAGGTCCAGGGGACTCACCACAAGCAGGAGAATCAGGGTAGGCCCCAAGCAATCAGGGGAGCCCAAAGAATTCAAAGATGACCCTCAGGAGGACCCACAGGCCGGAGGCACTGGAGTCGCAAGAGCACCTCGAGCAGCTCACCAAAAGATGCAGGCCACGGTTCAAGCAATGCGGTGTGGATGAAGATTTTGGTCACTGAGGTTGGGGCTACTTGGAGCCCGAAGATCTTGGTGGAAGGAATCCAACAAGCCTTTGCAACAGCAAGTTGAAGCGGTGCACAGGGGTTCGGTTCCTGCGGCTCCCACGAGGGATACTGGCCTCAATCTTGGTGAGAGGGCAGGGCAGGCCTCAAGAGCTGTGGAGAACCACCACCTGTGTTGTTGAACCTTTCGGAGTCTGTAGAAGCTCAGGATTAGCAGACCGATCAGCTTAGTTGTGGTGCCTGCAGATGCAGGGAAGTGACTCCTTTACTTCAAGGGAGATTCCTTCAGGTTTCTTGGATGCCCAAAGGCCTTGGAAGGTTCCTGTATGGAGCACAGGCACAGATGATGCAGCAGACGAGCAGGGGGACGAAGTCGAGCCCTAGCGAAGTCCAGAGTGCCCAGACGGTCGAAGTTGAAGTGGTGTCTGAATTGAACCTTGTCCCACTACGAATCTAGGGACCTACACCCAGATAAACCCTTAAGTACCCTAAAGAAAGGGTTGGGACGATTCAGGGGACCCTCCCAGGGGAGGGTTTGGACAGGGGGGGAGGTTACCCCTATGTCCTTAGTCCAGTTTCGCGCTAGAGCGGGAGCCAACGGCTCCCAGAGCTGGTCTCAACTGGACTATGCAAGGGGACACCAAATGTGCCCCTCATGCAGACTGAGTGGCACTGGCAAGCGCACCCCCCCGGCCCCAATACACTAAATCCTGTCTGGGAGGTGGTCACACCTCCCTGTGACAGCATACCTATAGTTCTGCCTTCCCCTGCTCGAGCTTGGCTCAGCAGCAAAAGGGCAGAATCGTGTCTCTGGTGGGCAGCAGCCATGTTGTGCTGTCTGGGTCTAGAAGATTGGCACCGGGAGCACTGGGAGCCTAACGGAGGCCCGTTCCAGTGCTTGGAATCATACCTCCACAGTGTGGGGGTATGATTCCAACATGTTTGATACCAAACATGACAGGATTCGTTGCAGCCAATTTCAAGATGGTCATTGCGTAATTACGCGGTGCCCCTCTATATGGTATATGGCTGCTTCACTTACAAGCCAGGAGAATGGACTCCGTAGGCTGTAGGGGTGTCCTGCTCATGCACGGGCACCCTCACACTTAGAAGCAAGCACTCTGCCTTTAGGATTGATAAGGCCTGCTATAGGGGTGACTTATAGCTTTTAAGTGCAGTGACCTTAGATATAGGAAACCTATATCTTCGTAAGTGGTGCTAGCACCAGCTTACACAAGCTGCAATGGCAGGCCTTTAGTTGCATTTTGAATGGTCTCCCATGGGTGGCATAATACATGCTTCAGCCCATGGGGGACCTCCTGGGTACCTATGTCCTGGGTACCTTAGTACCATATACTAGGGACTGATAAGGGTACCTCAGTATCCATCTGGGATGTACCTAAGTACTGACCACAACAATTTAAGGGAGAAAGCAGAGAGACTGGGGTCCTGATTAGCAGGATCCCAGTCAGACTAGTCAAAAACAGCTTAGCACCAGGCAAAAAGTGGGGGTAACCATGCAGTCAGATCCTACCTTCCTACAGTAGCCACATGAGAATCATTAACATACAATTGATCTAAAATCTAGCTGATTCTAAAAATGTGGTCTGGCTACAGAGCTCATGGGCCAATGATTGAAACCCCTGTTTTTAGAGCATGGTGAATTTGATACGTGTCCTATAAATGTATGTGTCTAAACATATATGAAGGCCTCAATTAAGAGGCCTACAATTACTAAGTTAATGTCCATTGACAAACCATGACTAGTCCTAATTGAGATGTCAACAACCTCTATTGTCCATGCTTTAACTAGTTTTTAACTGTAAATATGACAGAAAATAGCATTCAATAATATAACGGATGTAGGACAGCGTTGAACAGTGCAGTTTGTTTGTCCTATTTGAAATGAGAGAATCCCCAACCCGTCACAAATTACAATTTATAGGTCTTCTTTTTCAGAAAAATAATAGAAAGAGTTTCACTTATTTTGCTGAAAGAAATACAAAGTGCATTACCAATTTTGTGGCATGATTTCCCTCCATAAACGTCAGAAACTTCGTCTGAGCGAGAACTTTTCAAACTGTCCGTAAAACTGAGTTACATTGTAACAGGCAACTGAATTCAAAGGCATAAACCTTTCGGAGGCACATTTTCTGTTCACTGATTTCTTATAATTAATTTCTAGAAATGCAGTGCAGAATTTATCACACATAAGCTATTTTAGTAACTAGGCCCAGGCCTTTCGCCTAGAGCATAACACTACTGTGGCGAACGATGAGGCTGACCACCGATGGCTCGGACTGCTGTGGGAAGAAATACATCACACATCCCCGAATCGGCCAAACAGATGTAGAGGTCCTCTGTGGCCCGAGTCTATGGGTGGAGCGATAAAAATGGAAAGCTGCTCCACTGGCTGGCCTCTCGTGTCTCCTCGCTAACCGGATAGTTCCAGAGATTCTAGATACGGTAGGGCACACACATTGCACCCCTGCAGCTATCGCGCAGGCCTTTGCAAGCTATTACACGTCTCTCTACTCAGTAGAAGGATATCGGGAACCAGACTCCAGCCCTCAGTTTCTACAAGATGTCCCCCTCCCATGACTGTCGGGTCCAGAAGCACATCGATTAGACCAGCCCATCACACTGGAAGAGATCGAAGAAGCAGTCTCATCAATAGCGTCCTGGAGGACGCTGGGCCCAGACGGATCCTGGTGGAATATTACGCTGCGTTTAGGGAAACCTTGGCACCACGCCTTCACGCCCTCTATATGGAAATGGTGGAGAAATGAGCCTTCCCACCAGAAACTAAAATGGCCACTGTCGTGGTCATCCCTAAAACACACCCCCCATTAGCTTCGTGCTTGGACTACCGTCCGATCTCTCTCATCAACACCGAAGTCAAAATCTATGCCACTATCCTAGCTACACGCCTTAAACCGGTAATCGTCAGGCTAATACACCAAGATCAATGTGGCTTCATGCCCCGCCGCAGCACGAGGAATTGCCTACTATGCCTGCAAGTGGCACTGGCCCATCACCACCTTCTCACCCGGTATCCTGCTTTGCTATTGATTGACTTCGAAAAAGCCTTCGACACGGTTGACTGGCAGTACTTAGAGGGTGTGCAGAGGCTGGTACGAGTACTCTACTCCAATCGCTCGGCTCGGGTCTTCATAAACGGAGCACTCTAAAACGTCTTCCCTACCCGTCAGGGAACGAGGCAGGGCTGCCCTCTATCTTCCTCCTCTTCGCCCTGGCAATATAACTGCTCGCCCGACTTATCCGATGCGATGCACAAATACAAGGGTGGTGATGGCAGGAATCTCATGAAGACCGCATCGCCCTATATGCGGATGGCGTTCTACTCTTTCTTGCAGACCCAGCACAATCCGGCCCCCCATGCCTCCGCAACCTCTGGGTATTAAGAGCAGCGTCTGGCTTGCGCCTGAATCCAGCCAAATCAACACTGGTACCCCTCCACGTGTCGGGAGAGTGTGCAGAATGGCAAAAAGACAACCCCATACGGTGCCTCACATTTAAATATCTGGGAATCTGGGTCGCGCTCCTCCCAGAACTTACCTGGTTACTCAACATCACCCCCTGTTAGACCTGGCATCCTTGGAGTGGTTTCCCCTGTCTTTTTTGCCTCTGCCTCCAGTGTTTTTGCTGTGTGCTGGATTCTGTTTTTGCTGGTTTATATGCTTTGGGCACTTTTCTACTGCTAATCAGTGCCGAAGTGCAAGTGCTCCCTAGGTAAATTGTGTTTATGGATTGGTGATTCCATGATTGGCATATTTGATTTAATGATAAGTCCCTAGTACAGTGCACTGTGTGTGCCCATGGCCTGTAAATCAAATGCTGCTAGTTGGCCTGCAGCACTGATTGTGCCACCCACATGCGCAGCCTGAAATGTAACTCAGACCTGCCAATGCGATGTCTGTGCGCAGTTTGGTACTGCCATGTCGACCTGGCAAGTGCACCCACTTGTCAGGTCCTAAAGAGAAATGCAGTATAAATATTGGGGCCCAGCCCACAGAACTTTAGATTGCTTCTAGACTCAAGAGGAACCTCTGCCAAGGAGAAGAAAGCTGAAGGAGAATTATTGCCCCTTTGCTGTGTGCTGTCTGGGGTTGGCCTGCAGTAGCTGTTTCTGCCAAGGAGAGGAACTGTGTGTGCATCCTGCTTGAAAAGTATCTCCAAGGGCTTGAAGTAGAGCTTGCCCCCTGTTCAAGAAGTCTCAGGAACAGCAAAGACTTCACCTTCCTCTGGGTACCGTTTCAGTTGCCACAGAGAGGGAGAGCAGCCGACACCATCACCGACACCGCCGCTGGCTCCGTGTCCTGAAGGCACCGCAGAAAGCACTGCCGCACTTCGCACCGCAACCCTGGTCTCACCGACGACGGTTACCGCCACAGACCCACTGCTTGCCCGTGACCTGTGAGCACCGCACTCTGCACTGCCTCGCTTCACTCTGTCACCCTGGTCTCCCCGACGACGTCACTGCCTGCCTAACATTGACCAGCTCTGTCGCCTGCACCATGACCTGTCAGCACTGCAACAAGCACCACCTCACTTTGCACCGCAGCCCTGGTCTCACCGACGTCATTGAATGACCGTCACCGAGCCGCTGCCTGCACCGCGACCTGAGGGCACCGCACGCCACACCGCTACGCTTCACATCACAACCGCAATGGTTGCCAAGTCCGGCCCGCACCGACGCGGTCGGACTGATACCAGAGGTACTGTTTACGAGTCTGCTGACACTCCCGCTGACCCGCACGGACGTGGTCGGCTGGAACTGTTAGATTCTGTTGTTCTTAGCACCGTGGTAGCCCCGGACGGAGCTACCGAATTCAAGGAACTATTTTGAGGTATTACTGCAAAGATTCTTATTTTGATAACTGAATGTTGGATTTTTGTCATTTTGGTCTTGTTTTGTTTAGATGAAGATTTCCAATTTTTCTAAATGGGTGCGGTGTCCATTTGTAGTGTTTTCCTGTGTTACTGTATGCATGCAGAAATGCTTTACACACTGCCTCTGAGATAAGCCTGTGCCAAGCTACCAAGGGGATGAGCAGGGGTTATCTAAGGGTGCGACTCCCTTACCCTGACTGGAAGCAAGTAACCCTACTTAGACAAAGGTGCAAATCATTGCCAACTAGAGACCCCCATTTCTAACACCCCCCTAGTTAAGAAAACACAAGAGGACCGCCGCAGATCGCAAACCCTTCCCCGTTTTCCCGTGGGAAAGATCACCCTGTTCAATATGATGGTGCTTCCTCGGTTTCTCTACATACTTCAGAACCTCCCGCTCCACATCCCACGAAGATGATTCCATGAACTAGATAAAATGACCATGGCATTTCTCTGGGGAAACTCTAGGCCACGCATGGCCCTTACCCACTACCAGTGGGTCTCATGTGACGGGGGATGGGGATGACAAACCTTTTCCTGTACTATCTGGCCACCCGCCTCCTGGTGATACACGATTGGTTCTCCGGAGGATGGTCTAACCGGCATACCAATTGGAGCTGGGTAACCTGGGTTCTCCCGGATCCAGGCAATGCTCTATGGCACCCCTATCCCTCAAGCTCTTCCTGCAGTGATTCGGGCAGTCCTACTCGAGTGGCGCTCTGCACTGCAATACACACAATGGGACGCTAAACTCACACTGCAGACACCCCTGTGTCACGGCACCTGGCTGGGGGAGGTGGCGGCTTTGGAAGGATTTCGGAGATGGGAACTGATCGGGATCACACACCTGGGAGATGTCTGGTCGGGGGGACACCTACGCACATTTCAAGACTTGCAAAACGTGTCTTCTCTTCACTCCACTCAGTTCAATAAATACCTGCAACTCCAAAACCCCATCACCCTCCATGTTCCCGCAGACACCACACTCCCAGAATTTGGCCCCTTAGAAGCCAAAGTCTTCATGGGAAATCTAGGAAAGGGAGGGGTATCTTAGATCTATCGCTCTCTGGTTAACAATTCCCCATTCACCTTAGAGTATCTGAGAAACCGGTGGGAGCAATGGCTGGGCCCCCCCGAGTGATTACACTCTCGGCCAAGCTCCGTCTAATTCAAATTTACTACCTTCACTGACCTTACCTCATCCCCATCCGATTGCACTGCGCTGGCTTTCTCCCAGCTCTCAAATGCCCACGATGTGAGGTAGAACCAGCAGACTTTTATCATATGCTCTGGTCCTGTACTGCTCTAACTCAGTATTGTTAATAACAATGGGGTAACCCAGTTACGCACAGAACCTAGGGATAGATACGTTAAGCGAACAATGGTTCTGCCACGAAATAAGTTTAATCTGTTTCCTATTATGTCCCCACAAGAGGTAGGACTCCAATTAATGGTGTGGTAAGCCACAACACTGATTCTCTACATAACAAACCACTAACACCAAATGAAATGTGGTTAGAGTTTATATAAGAAAATCATATTCTTTAAGGATAAATGATAAGACCCAGGACTTATACACAAAAAAGAACAATCTGGGTTTTACACAATGGTGAAACGCAGGGGAGGTGAATACAATGGGGCATATTATCAACAAATGGCGATATTTATCGCTAACTCCCCTTAGCGCCATTTCCCTTATCGCCGCAGTTTGCCGGAATTTATCGCCGCATTAGCGGCGTATTATCAACACGCCGCTAACAGCCGATAGCTACCTTTTCCCGCGGGAATGGATGGCGATAGATTTAGCGTGCCGGCGATAAAAAAACGCACGCTAACGTGAAAAAAGTGGCAAAGGGACAATCAGCGACAGAATCCTATCGCTAATTAGCACCAGGCCTGCATTTAACGCGTTCAGCGGGAAAATGCACTATAAAAGGCCCACCAAGAAGAAAAAAAAAATTGAAAATACCAGAGGAGCTATGGAAGAAGCTGGGACCAGTGCAGAGGCCACAAACATGCCCACAAATACCCAGGAGGACCAGCTAGAGACCCATGTGAAGGCCAAGAGGAAGATGAATCCTAAGTTCAGCCAGCAGGAAAACCAGGTCCTGATTGCGGAGGTGACTGAACACCTACAAGAACTGTTTGTCATCTCCACAGTGACATTGGCAAGAAAAAAAGAAATATGGGAGGACATTGTGTCCAAGGTGAATGTCGTTGGAGAGAGGAGGAGGACAGTGGGCGACTGCAAGAAGCACTGGCATGATACCAACCGCAAAACCAAGGAGAAACTAGCAGCCAACGTAAGAGCAGCGAGGCAGACTGCAGGTGGGAGTCCAGCGCCACAGGAGGAGCTTGATGAGTTGGAGGAGCAGGTGTCCTGAGTCATCAGTAAGGAGACAGTGGTTGGAGTTGCGGGCAGGATAGTGCTGAATGTGAACAGACACAACAACACCAGGGTGAGCATAAACCAGGGACGGGGTTAAGGGGGTGGATGGCCACAGTGGCACTCATGTACAATTTAATTAATTGAAGTGCATACCCACATGTACTGTGGATCATGTCCCGGATACCCCTGTCCATAGTGGCATAGGGACATATCACCCTTCTCAAACAAGACATTGCATGACACACATTGGCCGGCATACAGACCTTCAAATGAGCACAGGAAAAGAAGCCCAAATTAGTCCTAGGTCAACATCAGACCACTCCATAAGTGCCCCATCAAATGACAAAGTGGAACAACAGCCTGACATGCGGCAGGGTGGCTAAATGGCCCCCTTGCCACATCACCACACACATACAAATTGCCTGCACAAGGACACATCTCACTCTAACGCCAAAATGCATGTGCACTGTGAGTGTGACTGGTCATGTGCACGATAAGGCATGCCACCACCAATGTCAGCACACCTGCAGCATTCTGCACATGTGTATGAGTGGTGTGCAGGAATGTGCATGTGCATATGGGTGGACTTTGCTGTGCATACACAACCTTGCACACTACTCAGACACATGTGCACAATGCTGCAGGTGTGCTGACATTGGTGGTGGCTTGCCTCATCGTGCACATGACCAGTCACATGCACAGTGCATCCGCATTTTGGCCTCAGAGTGAGACGTGTCCATGTGCAGGCAATTTGTATGTGCGTGGTGATGTGGCAAGGGGGAAAATCTGACATCACCTGCATCACCATGCAATGTGCCCCTTTGCCTGTTCATGAGATGCAGTCTGCTGTACACCAAGTGGGGAAACATCTAGTGAGTCTGCATACCACACACACATGCAATGTCACAACAAATTGACCATGTAGGCTGCTGGATAAAGGTTGCACCTACAAAAATGCACACAAATAGCACACTTCACTCAAAGGGCGAGGGAATACAATGAGCAGGGTGACGTGCCAACAACCACACAGTATGTGAACAATGCAGAACAGGAATGTACCACACCAATATGTACTGCATGCCTTGTCTGTGTAACATACTCGCTGAACCACAATGTGCCTGTAAAGCTGTCTCACTGCCAAAGTATGACAACAAGCAAGGATAGCTAAATTGAAATAAATCATGTCAACCGGCCAAATGCCACCCTCAACCCCTATGTAAAATTGCCCTCCTACCCCCCCAAGTGTACACATCTGCCACACAGAATACAGCATTCCACATCAGTCCTGATGTGAGTTGCCCATCACACCATCATGTGCAAGTCAAATTAACGGTTTGGTAAGTCAACTGTGTCAGTGAACAAATATGCAGTCACAGGGAGCAACCGGGTAAATCAGTC